>NKZP01001116.1:0-11398 GCA_002370765.1 Metschnikowia similis
CTTGTTTTAGGGATCATCAACGAATACATCTTCTCTTGAGTACTTGACGCTAAAACAACTACAAAAGAACATAACAAAATACTTATAAAAAAAGTATACAGAGAAGTGTACTAGTTATTAATAGTATTAAATTTTATAGTACTGATTTAAGGTATTAGAAAAATAAAATAATTTATCTGATTTTAGTAATAAATATCCCTAGGGTTTTACAAGCTTAGAGAGTAGTTTTATATGTATGAAATGAGCCACTCAATTTCTCAATTAAAGGTGAAGTTTCAAGTACCTGTACTTCTCGCAGTTTCGTCTTCTCTGGTCAAATCCACGATTCACCTCTTCTCTATTGCTGAAATTCTGCCTTCTAATATACAGTTGGGCACGATAGACGGGCCCGGGAGCCGTGTCCTGCATGGACCTGCTTGGCACGTGCCGCCCCATTCGTGCTCTGGACCTACTGGCCCGTTTATTCGTGCTCTGGACCTGCTGGCCCATATTCACGCCCTAATCTTCATTCACTCTTCTCTACTGATCCACTACTTGTGACTGCACCTACGACCTCGCCTCGCACCTGCTCCCAGCAAACACCCAGTAGCAACGTTATTTATTCGGGAGCGTCCTACCACCCCAAAACGATCATGGCAACCGAGTTGGCGATACGGTTATATTTTGAGCCTTCAATTGATGGCATATGTGTCACACGATATTCTCTGGTGCAATGTGAATGGGTATGGGTTCTCGGCGTCATCATTGGACACCACATCCACCACCAGCAACTTCCCAAGAGAAAGATCCGATTCCGTGACATTTTCTGTGCGGGTGGTGTCTAGCTTGACCTCCATCGGGAAAAGAATGTCCTCCGACTCTGCGGGAACGGAGAACTCAAAATTGCCCTGAGCATCCGACATGTCAATGTGGCGGATGGTGAACACCACA
Source organism: Metschnikowia similis (assembly GCA_002370765.1). Lineage (NCBI taxonomy): Eukaryota > Fungi > Ascomycota > Pichiomycetes > Serinales > Metschnikowiaceae > Metschnikowia > Metschnikowia similis. The sequence continues at coordinate 931 of NKZP01001116.1, forward strand.
CCCTCCTCTGTCTCATCGTAGTGCACTTGGCCGGTCGAGTCTTCCTTCAAAACAACCTCTTGCAGAGAAACTGGCAACAACACACGCACGTTGTCCAAGGACTGCTGGCTGGGATGCGCACTCAAGTAGTCCAGAGTCAATTCGTACTCGATGTTCACGTCGGCCAACATGCCGTTGATAGAGACCCACACCGTGAACACAACCGGCACCAACGACGCGTCCTCGGCCTTGCCCAACGCTCTCCACCTCAAGACACCCAAGCTTTGATCATTGCTAGGGAATGGCTTGGACTTGTCCTTGAGCGAAATCTCCCCCGAAGACGTGAACAACCCGCGGTCCACGTTGGGGTGGGTCTTGTATTGCACGGCCGGATTATTCTCCACCCGCAACACTATCTTGGAGCGGGCGTACTCCGGTCTGTTTATGCGCAAATTGAGATCTCCCTTGACCTCGGAAGAAGTAACCGATCCTTCACGAGAGAGCTGAGCCGAGATCTTCTCGTTGATGGTAATGAGAATGCCGTCATGGGCTGAACCTGTAACTGCTGGCGATGCAGACGACGCGCGGTTTTGGCCGGCCAAGTCACCAGCCCTTACCCCGGGACTAGGAGAAGCGCCGAAGCTGTTTGAGCCAGCTGCGGGTGCAGAAGAGGCAGCCGAGGCGGGTGCGTGGGATGAAAGGGAAGCAGCGCCGGGTCTGACCGCAGGGTCAGCTCTAAGAAGCGATTCCCTTTGCTCAGGGACAGGCTTGGCGGAGGGCTTCTTGCCCAACTGTAATCCACGGCCACCAACAGAGCGAGGGGCAGCGTATTCCCTGGCCGCTGGCTCCAGTGAGCCATAGCCCCCGGCTTCGCCCATGGAGGGGCCCAGCGGAGGTCCGTCATACAGCACATTGACGGGCTGCGAAACATTGTCGCGGGCATTGTCCATCAAGGCCAAGACTTTCTGCCTGCCCTCCATATCTCTGCGGGCCAACTCCTTGCGCTGGATCTCCTTGGCCTTGCGGCGGCGCTCCTCCGTGGCCTCGATCTCCTTGTTGCGCTCGATGATCTCCTGGATCTTCTCCTCATGCGAGTCCATCTCCAAGAAGCTCTGCACCTGCAGCATGGTCAACTTCTCGCGGAAGCCCAACGTCACGATCTCGTCGAAAGCCGAGAGAATCTCGAAGGCATTGGCGAAGATCTCCTTCTCGTCCACCGTGCGCAACATGTTGCTGACTACGCTGACAAACAAATGCAACGTGTCGATATCCTGCAAGATGTTGGATTGCTTGTTGGTCAAGAGCACAATGTAGTACTCCTCCAAGGGCTGGTAGACGAAGCGCACTGATTCGTCCTCAACGGTGGTGTTTTGCGAGCCTGACGACGAGAGCAACAGCGGGAAGTTGGCGAAAAGCGCGGTGATGCGGTCCTTGCTGAGGTCTCTGAATTGTCTCAGGACAAGCACCTTGCCTCCGTGGGTGCATATGGAAGCTGCTAGAATGGCCATTGTGTGGTGGTGTAGGGTAACGTGTGCACTTGTTGAGACTTTGCGCGGCGTGCGCACACCAGTTTTCTGAGGTAATGTTCCTGATATTCTTGAGATGTGGAAAGATCTGTGTTTGAATACCGCTTGGTCAGACTCCAGCGGCTAAGACTCACTGAAACTCATGTGACTGACACAAGACGGTGCTGATTGGCTGAAGCGTCTGATTTGGTGTGACTGGACTGGGTGAAGATGTTATTGACCCGTATTGACTCAGCCGACACGACTGATGGTTGAGTACTTTATGTGCTGGAATGAATGAGGTGATGTACTCAGTGAAATGGCATGGTATTTTATACATACAACCTACTGGCTAAATTGCGATAGCGGCCCAACTTTCTGGTATGACGATGGAGACAGAGAAACAGAAACAGAAACAGAAACAGAAACAGAAACAGAAACTGAAGAAGCTCATCAATCTGACCAATCTGATAAAACTCATATGTGAGTACCACGACTGCCGTCCGCAGAGAATTAGGCGCCTTCCCTTGACCAATCTTTGATGTGAGTTACACCCACCGCTTGCAATCATGTCCCATCTGACGCATAACTAACATAGTGCGCTGGGCGCTCGAATGCGCTAGGTGTTGGACTCCTGATGATGCCACAAGCTATGTGCCGGTGCACATGTCCAGCCACTTGAGCTCTTGGAGGCTCGAGCTTAGGGGCGGCTTCTCTCTGTCCGGAAGCGATATCTTCTTGAGGCTTTAGCTGCTGAGACATCTGGTGAAATAGCCCTTCAGCCATAACAGCTCCAAGATACCAAAAGTCAACTGGAAGTAATTGCACTGTTCCAAGGCCAGAAGACCTGCTCTGGTAGCAGAGTCTCATTCTGAACCACTACGAGCCTGTGCTACTTTTGCTTTGAGTTGCACTCATCAGGAATGCTCGGTCGAACTTGAAATCGGAGCACCAGGCAACCGTTTCGCTTGGATTTGGCACGAGGTGTGTCCACCAAAGCCGCTCATGAAGCCGCCCATGCTGCCTCTTCTGCATGCCAAAGAACTGGCCTCTGAATCTTGATGTAGACGAAATGGAGCACTACGGCGTTCTGGGCCTGTAGCGTTGAAAGAAATCAGTGCTCAAGTCGGCCATGATGCGCCCGTAAACTAGACCTAGCGCACTGTCTCGGCCTTCCTTGACGGTTGGATCTGGAATGGAAACGCACGTCTTTGCATCGCGTACCATGACTCTTTCCGGCTCTGCGTATTCCAAGGCGTTCCTGGACCTTAATAACAACAAAGCACATGAAACCGTTCATCGGAGACTGGTGTGCTTCAGAATGCAGGGTCATGGGCCTCTGTTTTGGCAGGAGCGAAATCCTCATGGCAATCTGTCCATTTAGGCAATTTCCCGTTGCCTTATTTGCTCTCTAGCAATTTTCTCTCCTCTTGAAGCTTCCCCAACTCCCTTTCAATCTCCACAATCAACGTATCGTACCCACACGACCTTGAACGCACACGAGCCGTACGGAGTAGTCGCTCGGCCTTGTCGTAGTCTGAAAGGTGCAAGTTCATCACTCCTAGCCCATACGTGGCGAGCGCCACGGTCTCGGATATTGTGGTGTTGGCCGCCACAACGTCATTGGGCAACTGCTTGGCGCCATTAATCACCGACTCGTAGGTGGCAGCGACCATCTCGAGCAACTTGGTGCGGTTGGCAGCCAACTGTTCGTATTCGGCTTTGTCCTCATCCAGGACAGAAGAAAGAATCTTGCGCCGCACCTCCTGGGCCTCGTCGTCACCCACCGATAGGGGCTGTAGCGGGTCGTACATGGCCTTCACAACGTCATAGTCAACATTAGCCTCCTGGGCAAACTGCTTGCACATGTGCTGTTGTTGTGCCTGTAGCTGCTCGGCCTGGAAGAAGAGCAACGACGCCGTGTTGCACTGCGCGAGCAAAAGCATATTGGGAGGGATGCCTGCGAGCAACATTTTGCTTGTCATGGCCAAGTTAATGTTGCTGGCTGCGTTGATGTCGCCCACAGAAATGCAGATGGCCGAGAGCATCTCTAGCCCGACAAAGAATTCCTCTGCAAAAGGGTACCAAGCCTCCGGGTTCGTTTCCAACACCAATACTCCGTCCTCCAGGTTGGGGGTATTTGAGAGGTCGGTCTCAGCTGCGGCGCCTAATCCCTTTGTCCCACTGACTTTCCCGCTCGCACCAAGCGCATCCCCGCGTTCACTTGCGGCACCAGCTTTGGCTCCGTATTTGATTCCGCCCTTGGCTTCGGTTCCACCCTTGGTTTCGGTTCCACCCTTGGTTTCGGTTCCACCCTTGGTTTCGGTTCCACCCTTGGTTTCGGTTCCATCCCCCACAAGCCCGTCGCCCTTGTGGCCATTGCCTAGGGCAGGAAGATCCACGGCCTCAAAAAGCAGCGACTTAGCGACGCCCAATTTCCTATTGACCTCGTCCTGAGCAATCAATAGATGCGTGACCAAAATGGCCTTCGAGAGCAGTGGGTTGTTCTGGTTCAACTCCACCAATTTGAGTGCCACGCGGAGATCCTTCTGGATCACATGCGCCCGGTGGTCGAGGCCCCTGATAAGCGCCGCTTCGGGCGTGTGTTTCTCGGCCTTCAATGCAGAAAGGTAGAGCGTGGCGATTTCGTTGTACACAAACGCAGCCTCGTTCTTCATGGAAAGCCTCTCGTACATCTCCGCCACCTTCAACTGCACGCCCGTATACTCGTCCGAAATCGGGTCCATCTTCTGGGCCTTGCACTCCTCGAGGGCCTGTAAGTAGAACTTGAGCGCCAACTGGTAGTCCTTCTCGCCTTTATCGCTTTCGGCAATGATTCCTTTCCGTAAAATGGCCGCCACCGGCTTGGGGAACGTGTGCTTGGGCCACCACATGTAGTAAGCAAAGGCCGACACCGATACAAGCCAGAAGGCTCCAGTGACGGACCTTTTGAAGCGCGACGGGCGCGGCTGGAGGTTTTGGAAATAGTTCTGGTTGTACAGCCGGGCGCACACTCGGGGCATGCCACGGGTGGCTTGTCTGAAGACGGTCCGAAACATGGGTCGGAGCAGCGGGGTGGGGCGGGCCTTTCGCTGCGGTCTCCCCTGCCACGTGCAACTTGGTCACGTTCGCCCAGTCGGTTGCGCGACGCCGGGTACCGCGACGCCGGAAACCGCGCGGTCACACGCGGCACATCACGTGCGCCCGAAGGGATGTGCGGTTGCCACTGCTCGTGTTTCCCTTCCATCACTCCTCATGTCCAACATCACCAGTATTTTCAATCCTCCCAAGGGCAGAGACTTATCGGACGATGAGTGCTTGGGATGCACGGTTGTGCAGCTGGTCGTGAGCCTCTGTGGAGGCCTCTACTTCCTCTCGCCGTACCCGTTCCGGGATAAGGCCGGTTTGGTGGACTTGAAGAAGCATCCTCTCTGGTTCCAACGGAGCGTGCGGGGTGCTGGAGTTGGCCTTGTTGCTTTGGCCATGTACCGAGTGGGAGAAGTGGGTCAAATTTGGTACAAGCGGAGATGAGTTGAAGTTCGGCCGAGCCATCGGACAATAGCTGACCAAGGGACGCCACAATCATGTAGCGAAGCATTCGATGGAACCAAGGAATCCTGCATGGCGGTATGCCAGGGCGGACGTGCCATGAGGGACACGAGGGACACGCGGCACACTTGAACGGTGGAGTCGAACGGTGGAGTTGAACAGTGGAGTCGAACGGTGGAGTCGAACAGGCGGGCATGTAACGGGCGTCACGTGCGGCCTGGTGCCATGTTTGGCTTTCACGGCTGAAACCCAGGCAAGTTTAGCCTGGAGTCTCCACACCCGGGGCTCATACCATAACTTCTGGGCTCGTATCCGCACAGCCCCGTCATGTCTTGCACACAGGCCTCGCTTAAGACGGTATGCTCAATAAAACCTCGGGAATTCCCACGTAATGTACGCCAGTTTGAAACGGACCATGAAAGCAGAAATGGAATCACTTCCGAAGGATGGTCGGAGATCGGAAAACGAGACCAAATTGGGTTCTTGAAGCGGCACCTCAGCAGGTCCGGCCTGCAGTCTCTGGAAGTGCTAAAGGCGTACTCTCAGGCCTGCATGACCAGCAAGACGCCGTTTTTAGATGTTTCATGGTCCGGATCGTGGGACTGCCCGTGGGTTAAATTTTTGCGCATGCCTTGTCGCAGATTGTCGCCCGCTTGCATTGATGGCTTTCTCCGACAGGTGCGCTTGCACGAACTGAGATGCACGAACTGAGATGCACGCAATGAGATGCACGAAGATATTAGATTCTGGAGGAGACCCCCCCGCGCATGGCCCATGTCCGACCACGTGAACATTTGCGCAAGAGCCACCGCGGCCAAGGGACCAATCACGCCACTTGTTTTGGGCGGCCATCTGTTTTAGGCGGCCACTTTGGGAGGCCGCGATTCTGGTTTTGGACACGCCCCCGGAGACTTGGCGTTGGAACCGAGCGCAAGCTCTGCGTCACTAATTACGCGACACGCAAGCTTCTGTAGACCTCTTTTGTTAGCGACAGCGCGTGGAGGAACAACCGAGGTTGCGTATGTGCAGTACCAGCGGGACCACCCCCCACCGAGGGGGAGACCCCCTCCCCGGAAGAGCTGCGGAGCAAAACGACCCAAGGGCGGGGTTAGGGAGGGGAGACCGAATTTCCGCGGAAGCGGAGCACCGCAGAGCTACCCTTGCTCGAGGCGTTCCGGATATGTTGCCCTTTTAAGAGTGCATGACCAATTCGTGAGCTTGTAGCAATGACGTCGAGCGCGCAGAGCGCCTAAAGCAGATGTCGCATGAGATGGCAACACCGAGGAAAACGCCGCCAAGCTTACGGTCCGCTGGACCCCGGTTGCGCAGAAGATGAGCTAGCGACATCCAGGCAGAAAAACCTGGCACAATAGAGGAAGCCCGGCGGGATCCATGGAGCCCGCCACGAGGCGGGGAAACTGCGGCCGTCGTGGGGCCACCGTTCATGCCGTGCCATGCGCAATATCACCATTGAACAATCTGCTTCCTGATCCTGCATCAAGGAATGCATATCAGGTACCGAGCTGGTCCACGTTAACACTTGCTTTGTTTTTCTTATCTTTGCTTGTTCCCGTGCCAGAAACAACAAGCAGGTATTGAAATTTAGGGTATTGGCATCGACTCCCTAGTCTTCTGGCAAGCCACTTCCACTTGGCGGTATCAACGGGCGCAATCTTGCAATCATTCCCCCCAAATTCCCACCCAGGGCCTCCAAAACCCATTTTTTGACGCCGGACTATATTAAGCCGTGTCTCGTTGTTGGATCCCCTTGAGCCTTAATCAAGTCCTGCCCAAGGTTGCCAAGCCACTAATTGGCCTCATTTCGTTTTGGTTCCACTGGGGCCGCATTGCCATTTCTCTGAACCTCAAGCCCACAAAGCTTGACCTACCAGACTCGTTGCATCAGTCAGCGTGGCCTCAACCCCGGTGCACCCGGCTTCGCTTCGCTTGACCATCCTGACGGTTTGCGCCATCTGACGCATCTGACACCTCCGTGTTTTACCACCGTTCTTCAGCCAGCAAGCTACAGTCACACTGGCTTGGCATTGGAGCGCTTGGAGCCAACCACCGGCGAGCCGCACGTGATCCATCCCGTTGGCTCATTGTTCGTGACAGGCTTCCCGAGAGTGAACACACGGGACCCGGCACGTTGGGCACAACCAGCACGCCATGGACCAATCATATATCATGGGGCCCATAGACCCCAAGCAAGTGCCGGCGGCGCGGCGAGGGTGCTATGGCGACGAAGAAGACATGCGACCAAGCGGCGCAGACAACAGAACCCTGGTGCCATCAGGGGCTCTCTTCCATCAGAACATGCGAGGCCCGGCGCGAGCAGGTAGCTTCACGGACTTTGGCAGCCTGGACATGCCCATGAACGATCCCCGCTATGTACCGCAAGACATAGCCATGCAAGTACGTGAAGTGGAGGCCAGGCGGTCCAAGTCGAACTTTGGGTATCCTCTTGCAACTGGGGTCCCTGCCCCTGATGGCATGGCCAATGGGTTTGGGGGCATGTCCAGCGGTATTGCAGCCATGAGCGGAGTAAATGGAGGGGGCATGAGTGGAGCCAGTATGAATGGAGCCGGTATGAATGGAGCCGGTATCAACGGGGCTAGCGTGAGCGGGCCAAATGTCAATGGGGTGACGGGCTTCAATGGAGGCGCCATCAACGGAACAGGCAGTGGAATGCCTGGACTCAACGGGCCCGTTGGGTTTGCATTCAATGGCATGCAGGGGGGACTCGGCGGCGTGATGACAGGCAATAGCGTCACACCGGGTCCAGCAGGCAACAAGGCATTGGGCGGCGGCAGCATCATGAGCGGAAGTGGCAGCGTCAACTCCGGAGGGGTAGGGGTGCCTGCATACGCGCCGTACGTGCCTACAGGCCTGAGCGGCGCGAACGTCATCTCCTCCGCCAACTCAGCATACAACACCAACTCATCATACAACATCGGACCCTCCGTCTTCCCCAGCATGCCCGCTCCCCCCGCCGGCGAACACGTGAACGTCAAGAACGAAGACGCCGAGATCGGCATGCATGAGCATGGCGTTGACTACGACGCCACCAAGCCCGCCCGCGGCCTCAAGCCGCCCATTCCCCCGCTCCATGTGCAACAGCAGCTAAATGCTGTGGACCCCGTGCCTGAGCCCAACGAGGCGCAGAACATGATCCTGACCAGCTGCTCCCGCTGCAAAAAGGATTTCGTGCAGAACCTCCTGCGGGCCAAGAACCAGACCACCAGCCGCGGCACCGTGGAGCCTAAAATATACAAGTTGTGCAACCACTGCCGGGACCTCCAGCGGCAGCGGTCGCGGCGATGGCAGAAGAAAACCAAGGATAAGGAGGGGGCGTGCCGGCGCTGTGGCGGCCCTATTCCCGAAAGCGAACAGAACTACGTCTTGTGCGCCGTGTGCAGGACCAACCTCCGGACCCGCAAGGCCAGCCGCGCCGCCAACGGGCGGTGTGTGCACTGCTCGGGACCCATCGGCGACCTGATCTTCGGCTCGGAGACCGCGGCCTCTGGCCGCCGCTCCACGGGCTCGCGCGGCTTGGACTTTAAGGTGTGTCAGCGGTGCCGGGAGAATGACAAGATCCGCCGCACCAACCTCGAGAAAATGGGCAACTGCAACCGCTGCGCCAAGGCCTTGGATACACATGACCAGGGCCGAAATAAGGTGTGCTCGCGGTGCCGGGACAAGAAGAAGAAAAGCTCCGACGCGTTTGCCCTGCATCCGGTGCTGGCCCCGCCCGTTCCCCACGTGTCGGGGCCCTCTTTGCCGGTGGACATGGTGCCGCCCGTTGGCTACTTGCCTGTGGATCTGGGAATGCTCCCATCCGTTCCGATGCAGCCCGTGACTATGCCTCTGCAGGAATACGGCATGTCGTATGGCCAAGTGCCCCCGGTGGTGCAGCAGAACGTCTTCAAGCCCCTGCAGGGACTGAGTATGGACCAGCAGTATTCCTACTCTCGCGCCTACCCCAAATAGGCCTGGACGCCTCTGGGTTTCTGACCGCTGCCTGGTCGGGCGCTGCGCACCCATGTGGCGAGCTGACCAACCAACCAATCTGACTGGTCTAATTCACTTGACCAGCTACGAGGCCGTCCAACGTGACCAATGCCTAATTTGGCCTTCTCACATCAATCACAAAGTGCCCCACCAATTGGACCAGGTCACCCCCACGAACCTGCCGCCTGACCCGTCAATCTGACCGCCAGACCATCTGACCCTTCATCTGACCGCCAGACCATCTGACCCTTCATCTGACCGCCAGACCATCTGACCAATATCCTTAACCTAATCGTCTCCGCCCTTTCAAGGATCAATCAGCCGACTGGTGCGGTTTCAGTCCCGGCCGTCCAGCAGACGGATTATCACTAATCGCCTTTCGATGTACTATTGAATACACACTTCCGGGTGCAAACCCGCTAATACTAATCCGGATGTACAGGCGTCTTGTCTCGGGCCTTCGGCAGGGCAATACCGCTTGTTAAAATTGCCTGCCGAAGATATCCCGCCCTAGAATGAACAACCACTGTAGAAGATTGAATGGATGCCGGAAGGCTTGCACATAGTGCGAGGGAGTGCATACAAGGACGGCCTGCCTTTGATTTGGATCTCAAGAAAGCTGGCTCGGCTGTAGCTGTTACATTTGGGATTTCCATCAGGGTGGAGCGGGTCCGGAGCGGTCCGGGTGGGCCTCGGTGTACCGTTGTTGTTGTTGCGTCGATTACCGACTGGTGTCGAGGGTACGGGTGCATGGCCCGGTGCACGGATGCCGCACCGGCGCACGGCCGCCAAGGATTGCCAGATCGATCGAGACTTGGGCTACATATGCACAGCGGATATTTACGAGTGACCGAAACTAGTGCGAAGCCATCCCGAAGGGAGCTTTCGAATGGGAGCCTGCGCGGCCTGCATGGTTTTGCGTTTTCGCCTTCCAGCGGGGTGCTGGGCTTCTTTAAGCGAACGTGAATTAGGGCGCGTTGCCCGATTCGGGTGTGACCCGCATTGGCTCTCCAATATGCAGGCAGGTAGGCAGGTGTGTTCGCCGAAAGGCTTTCGCTGATTGCATGCAGCAACAAGTCATTATCCGGTTGATACACGAAGGCTTAATAGATATTCCTTAGGCCTGGTGGCTGTTGATCCTCGGGCATGGGTCCGGATTTGACGTGATTTTTTGTGGCTCTGCGTTGTGGACAATGGCTTGGTTTTCCTGCAGGAAGAAGCGCTTCACGAGTGAGATGCTGCCGAGCCTTTGGGAGCGATATGATTGCAGAGACGCTTTTGTTTGCTAGTAATATTGTTGTTGGTCTTTTTTCCTCGTAATTTTTCTTCCGTCTTGTTGCGTCTGGTTCCGTCTGGTTCCGTCTGGTTCCGTCTGGTTCCGTCTGGTTCCGTCTGGTTCCGTCTGGTTCCGTCTGGTTCCGTCT
>NKZP01001116.1:11429-132333 GCA_002370765.1 Metschnikowia similis
GTCTGGTTCCGTCTGGTTCCGTCTGGTTCCGTCTGGTTCCGTCTTGTTGCGTCTTGTTGCGTCTTGTTTCGTCTTTGTTTCGTCCTTGTTCCGTCCTTGTTCCATCCTGTTTCGTGCACTTCTGTAGTTCCAGTGGCTCTAAATTCCTCTAGACCAATGGCTGTGCATCGCCTGTAGCTCTGGGGGCCATAACCAACGGGCTTTCATTTTTGCTTTTCTCAAATCTCAAGTTTCACCCTATGCTCTTTCATGCAACACGGCCGTGTCATGTTTTCACCGTGCGTGCACGTAACCCCCGTCCCTCACCCGCCCCGCTCCCCTGGTTTTCTCGCCTCCAACCCCAATCAACCTTTTCTGGCCCACTCCTGTTACCTTGATCCCAATCGCTCACCACAGCACACCCCTCCCCAAATCGTTATATCCCGTGTGCACGGTCAGTAGTGGTCATCACCTAAAGACACCTCTGAAACCGGCTGCAGCCTTCTTCGCGCCCACGCAGAGTACCGGCGTTCGCTTTTCATACTCCCCTTCTTCAGTGTCGGCGCCCCAAGCAGTCCCAGCAGCAACGAAAGAGCCGGCAAGCACTGCACCCTTTATAGTCGATGTTGGTGCACAAAAGCAGCGCTTTGTACCCCCGAACGCCCCCCTCTAAAGCCATTCATGCGCCAGCAGGATTTTGACAGCCAAAAAGCGCGGACTGCACGCACTTCCTCGCTGCGCTCTCACTCCACCATTACTGCCGGAGGTGCCCGACACAACCACCACGCCACGTTTCCTGCTTCCCGCCCCTCCTTTTTCCCACTCTTCTTCAGTTCCCTGGCTCATGCTCCATCACAGCAACAACTCCTCGTCTTCGTTGGGATCCAGACACAAGGAGCTTCCGCCCATTCCTCAAGGCTCCGAGGCACCCGTGTCTCGAGGTGAGCTGCCCATCCCTCGGGACGAGCCGCTAATGGCGCCCAAATCGCTCCATCGGAAAAACGTCAAGCAACTTCTGTTTGATCCTGTGCCTGCGGACGCCACCGCCTTGCACGGGGCCTATTCCAACGAAAGCTCCCGGTTCGACATTCTCCAGAAACCACGGGCGAAAAAGCACCCGCGCCCTGCACCTCTAGTCAATCTCTCGAAGGCCCCCGCCACGGAGCTTGGCGCCGGCCGTCTAGTGAGCTCGCTCCAAGACTTGGAGTTGGTCGGTAGCCCCGATGATCACAACGCAGAGTACGTGGCCACAGCGGCGGGTTCCGCTTTGGGCGCCGCCGGCCGCCCGGGCGTCCATACTAAGCGGCAGACAATCATCTCGTCCATCTCCCCTACCAAGTCCGTTAACACACCGCTGCCCCGTGAATCGAAGCCGGCCGTGTCGCCCCTACCGTCCACGCCTATCGCCGCCACGTCGACGTCGATGAACTTGCGCGACGAGGACTTGGTGCATCTCAAGGATTTGGGCTCCGGCAACTCCGGCGTGGTGCTGAAGGTTCTCCATATCCCGCTGGAGAAAACAATGGCCCGCAAAGTGGTGTTGATCGACTCCAAGCTAGCCGTGCAAACCCAGATCATCCGGGAATTGCGGATCATGCATGAGTGCCGCTCGCCTTACATCATCGACTTCTACGGCGCCTTTTTACGCTCCAACAACTCCATCGTCATTTGCATGGAGTATTGCAATTGTGGGTCTCTTGATAAGATTTTACAGCTCTGTGCGCCGAAGAAGTTTCCGGATTACGTGCTCAGAAAATTGCTGTTCTCCATCCTATCGGGCTTGGCTTATCTCTATGATACCCACAAAATCATCCACAGAGACATCAAGCCATCCAACGTGTTGATGACGCACAAGGGCGAATTCAAGCTCTGCGACTTTGGCGTCTCGCGCGAGCTCACCAACTCCATCGCCATGGCTGACACCTTTGTGGGAACATCGGTGTACATGTCGCCGGAAAGAATCCAGGGTCTGACCTACGGCATCAAATCGGATGTCTGGTCCATGGGCTTGATGCTATATGAGTTGGCGTCAGGAAGGGACGTGTGGAGCGATGATGCCGAACATGATGATGGTCATGACGATGCCGAGCACGACGACGGACACAAAGACGCCCCTAAGCCTAAAACGGCCGGCGCCAAGAATGCCGGTCCTGAGGGGATTTTGGATCTCTTGCAAAGAATCGTCAACGAAAAGTCGCCCACTCTTGCAGGAAAGATGGATGCGGCTTCACTCGGTCCATTTGACCCTCACTTGACTTCGTTCATTGACGCCTGCTTGATTAAAAACGACTGCCAGAGGGCTTCGCCGGAAGCATTGCTCCTGCACCCGTTCTTGGCGGATGTCGAGGCAGAGGAAAAGAAAGTGAAGGTGTGGGCCAAACAAATCCGGAAGCATCACAAGGGAGACTAATCCGTGAGGTACTCTAATGAAAGTGTTAGGAGAATCATTCATATGGAAGTGTGCAAGAGAATCATGCATGTGGAGCTGTTAAAGGCAATCATGCATATGGACATTGGAGGACAATCATGGCTGTGGAATTTCTGGAGGACAATCACGGCTGTGGAATTTCTGGAGTACAATCTTGCATAATAATATTTTAAGGGGATATCGAAAATTTTACTCACAAACCCGGCTACTCAACTACAAACTCAGCTGGCTTAGTCAAAGATCTAGCTCGGCCATGGAGGTCCGGAGACTAAGGGTCAATGTTTCAAGGACTGGTCACGTACGAAACGAAATTTGTTGCATCAAAGTATGGTATCCATCGGCTAGGGCTACATGGGCCCCGGGAACAGCAGAAAAAAATCAAGAGCGTTGATGCTTGAGTGATGGCGAGGCCGATGGGTATAAAACACTCGTCGGACGTTCCAGCCCCTGCCAAGCATGCGATTGATAGTGTGGCACAGATGGCAATCTTCAGGCTCATCGAATACCAGATGGTCCAGGCAAAGCCCAAAGTCATGATCGCAATGCAACCATCGAAGGTTTTTGCGCAAGGCAATGGAATTGGTGAGCTCCGTTTGGATTTGAAAGCGGGGTCCCTTCGTGGCCACTAGATTGAGCGTGACAACGGAATCAGCAAAAGCGGCGAATTTGGGAGTATTGGCCTTTTCGGCAGAGTTGGACTTCTCTGTTGGTCTGGCATTCATAGTGGAATCTGTGATACTGGCGGTATCTTCGAAGCTGGCAGGAGTGGCCGATGTAGCAGGCTCGCTGGCGGAACCCGTTGAGTCTTCTGCGCACGTAACCACAAGCAGCGTTTTTCTCTGCTGGTTTGGGCTATCGCCTGGAGTAGGCCTTGGCCAGCTTTTTGCCGGTTTTTGCCAGTCTTGGGTCGGTTTTTGCCCGTCTTGGGTCGGTATTTGCCCGTCTTGGGTCGGTATTTGCCCGTCTTGGGTCGGTTTTTGCCCGTCTTGGGTCGGTATTTGCCCGTCTTGGGTCGGTATTTGCCCGTCTTGGGTCGGTATTTGCCCGTCTTGGGTCGGTATTTGCCCGTCTTGGGTCGGTATTTGCCCGTCTTGGGTCGGTATTTGCCCGTCTTGGGTCGGTATTTGCCCGTCTTGGGTCGGTATTTGCCCGTCTTGGGTCGGTATTTGCCCGTCTTGGGTCGGTATTTGCCCGTCTTGGGTCGGTATTTGCCCGTCTTGGGTCGGTATTTGCCCGTCTTGGGTCGGTATTTGCCCGTCTTGGGTCGGTATTTGCCCGTCTTGGGTCGGTATTTGCCCGTCTTGGGTCGGTATTTGCCCGTCTTGGGTCGGTATTTGCCCGTCTTGGGTCGGTATTTGCCCGTCTTGGGTCGGTATTTGCCCGTCTTGGGTCGGTATTTGCCCGTCTTGGGTCGGTATTTGCCCGTCTTGGGTCGGTATTTGCCCGTCTTGGGTCGGTATTTGCCCGTCTTGGGCCGAATTTAGGCAGCCTCGCGGATCTTTCCAGCTCTCCGATTGGCCACAGTTCAAGTCGCTCACAAACTTCAAAAGCCTCTCAAACAAGTACTTGTCCTTATACGAAAGCTGAACCCGCAGGATGCACTTGTCGGGGTTCTCCTGGTGGCACATGGCAGGAAGCGCCAAGTTGGTGAAGACCGTCAATGAGTGGCGGCTTCGTGCGCTGGCCAGGCCCGTGGAGATGGCACATTGAAGTCCCAAGGCAAAGGCTCGCGGCAGCCGGGAAAACACAAGCACGTGGCTGAATTGGTTGGAATACCTGTCGAGGAGCTCACGTGACTGCTGCAACGCGGCCACGTCCGATAAGGTGAAGCGCAGGTGGTCGAGGTTCAAGTGGTGCATCACCAAGAGACAGTCATTTGCTTCTTTGGATGCATCGTTGAGGAGAAGCAAAACCCGCGATGCTGGGCTGGCGGCCATCTTGTCGCGGAGGGTGTCCTCGCAAAAGGAATAAAATGGCAAAGCAATGTCCACGAGGAAGCAGCAATCATGAACCGAGACGTGACTGGATATCTTGACCAACGAGTGCTGGGGCAGGCGGATCTGCATATAGTCCTGGAGCCCCCCCGCCAAGTCCCGCCCAAATGTGGGGTTGCTGATACAAGGCCACTTCTTGTGCACGGAGTATGTGTTTCTCTGGTCCACGGGCACCTCCTGCACGCGCAAGCAGTTGCTGCACATGGAGCTCTGGAAGTGCCTGGAGTTGTACGACGCTTCATGCAAACAGCGGGAATGGGGGAACACCAAGAACTTGTGGCGCAGCAGCCACGGCCCCTCCAGCGGGAAGTTTTGCAACTTGCCTATGGCGATGCATCCAGGAACGGTGCCCGGCACGTGGGCAAAGTCCCGGGAATAGTCGATGGCCACATGCTTGACCCGGAGCAACACCCACCCGGGCTCGGTGACAAGCTCGTGCCGCAAGATGATGGACTCTGTGATATGGGGCTTTGCTTGGCCCGCCTGTTTTGCTGGCGCGTTAGGACGCGTACCAATTTCTCGTCGAATGGGCAAAATACCAATGCTTCGTGGGAGCGACTCGGCTATCCGGAGAATTTCGGCGGGGTCCTTGGGTGCTAGTAGCAGGTCTTGCAGGGTAGCAGGCATGACGATTATGGCTGCTGTTGCTAGTCTGGTTCTGTTGCGTATGCAAAACGCAGACGAAGATGCTCGAATGTGATCAAGTGGGTCTGGAGCTCCGGTCTGGTCTCGTTTTCGAGTGTGGTCCAGATAAGGGTCCAGGTTTTCTGGCCTGACTAACAAGCTGTGATCAAACAGGATCTGCTGCGGCCTGGATGAACGGGTTGTAAGATTTGTGATCTGAGGCTAATCCGCTTCCGGTCCAAATGTGGCTGATCTCGGATATATGCTCAGGGGTAACCAATAAACTGCTTCCAGTAGCTTCTTGTAGATACCGACTGTGGTCGATATTTGCTTTCAACGAAGGAACAAAGCAATGGCCACTAGTAATTTTCCTCGTCAATATCCCGATATTGTAACTGCTATTAAGCGGGTATGGCAAAGCCCCGGAGCACCGAGACCTGACTGGGTTGATTGAGGAATGCGCTGGCCGTGGGATGCGCTGGCTGGGTGCACTGGCTGTGGGATGCGCTGGCTGTGGGGTGCACTGGCTGTGGGATGCGCGGGTTGTAGGATGAGCTGATCGTTAGAAGCACTGATAACCTCGGGAAGAGCAAGCAATTGCCTGGTTGCAATTAGTATGGAAAGCAGGGCAGATTTCAGAAGTCGGGGGCTTTTTCTTAACGTCTGCGCTTGTTCGCGTACGTAGTCGAAGGTTCATGCGCATGCACGCTGTATCGCTTATTGCACATGGACAAAATGTGCGCCCAAAACGAAGGCCCTTAGCATTTGGTGTCGTTGGCGACAGAGCCCTTCGGTTCCGCTCAGGCACTTTCAGCGGTCAGCACATCATTAGCCGCATTTGCTCGCAGCTGCTAGCCAAATTTTTCCGAGGATTGTGGCCTGGCCAAGCTTGATTCAGAGACGTAGTTCATGGGTGATTTTCCCGTTTGCCCGTCTACGGTTGTGCGCCGCGTGTACGCACAAGTCGTAGGGACAAAACGGGTATCCTGCACAGTGGATGCAGGTTTCTAACGACCTCACACCGGTGCACACACTCCATTCAACAGCGAGGCCATGCCATTCCAGGCCTCGTAAATTGGGTGATGAGCAGGTCGCGTAATTCACTGAGCGCGTTTTATAGTTGGGGCTTCAGTTTGCATTCCCTCCTCGGTCCTCCTTCTTCTGGCAGCCCCTGCAAAAGATTGGCAAAGCTTGATTTTCCTTAGAAGCATCGTTGACCGGGTAGGTTTAATTGATCGGGTAAATTAAGTTGACGGGTAACTTAAAAGACCGGGTAACTTAAAAGACCGGGTAAGTTAAAAGACCGGGTAAGTTAAAAGACCGGGTAAATTAAAATGACCGGGTAAGTTGAAATGACCGGATATGTTTAATTGACCTGCCTTTTTGCCCAAATAGACGCTTTCCCCGTGAATGTTTGTCACTGCGTACGCCAAGCGCCGGGCCAGAAGAAGCTGACTCCTGTGGGTCACATGATCGCGACCGCGACAGCGACCGGAGCCGCGGCATTGTTGCAATGCGACAGTTTTTATTTCTCTTGGTTGCAGCAATGTGTGAACGCCGACACCTCGAGGGTGCCAACAGCAACTCAAGCATTAGTCTTGCGGAGTGAACGTTAACGCATTCGCAAGAGGGTAGACCCCGATTGCATACACAACACAGACCTCGCTTTGTTGCTGTTTAGCAGTCACACTGCTGGACTCAGGCTGACGTTGCCAGGCTAGAACCTAGCTGTCACGAGCCCAGCTCATCACTGACTGAATGAATGTAACGAATATGGCAAGCCGGATTCACCGCCGACACTTTGCTAACACACCAGACCTTCCTGCTTTGAATCCACTGGTCCGCACTTGACTGAACTCACCAATCTAAAACGGTTCTGAAGCTCTGAATCTGAAATGGTTCTTTCCGAATCTGATGGTTCTTTCCGAATCTGATGGTTCTTTCCGAATCGGATGGTTCTTTCCGAATCGGATGGTTCTTTCCGAATCTGATGGTTCTCTGAACCTCAGATGGTTTTGAAGGCTCAATTTGACTTGATTGTAGTCGGTTTGCGCTCGCTAAATATCATTCATGGACCATGGCACGCATCCGCTGGGCTCAATGATTAGCTATCGTTCCAATTCTGTTTCTATCCACGACGTAGGGCTGCGGAGTTATCGCGACGGAATCAATGTTCATGGAAAGGATTTGGCTCACGCCGACCGAGAGGCATCGGCGGAGCCGAATTCGAAGAAAGGAAATTTGAAATAGGGCAATTGGCCGGTTATCAAAAAGCTAAGATGAAAATTGTTACGGGCGGAGGGGGGGAGCGATCCTTATATATTGCAGGCGCATGCGGGAAGCAACATTCACATTTGCAGCCACAACCACATGCGGGGTTGCGCTCTATTTTCGGCCGCTAACACAGGCTAAGTATATAAAGGTTGCCGCCCGAATACACTCACTGGTGCTGGACCTCGTGCTCAATCACTTCCTTTTTGTCATGGTGGCTTCTTGAAATTTAGTTCTACGCGTCCGAACATGTTTCGACAATAGCTACTGGTCAGAATAATCCGTACAAGCCAAGGTTTACATAATAGAAATAATCCACAAGCGCAATCGACTAAATCATGAAAGGCGTGAGTGGTAATGGGCGGACATGAGAAGGGCAATGGCTAGCCCAATAAAGCCGTGGAGCTACAGCCACAAAAAACGACAGAAGGCAACGACTTGGTAGCGGCCACGCTTGCTATCGTTAGCCTCTAAGCTTTGATCACACAATGAGATGAGATGTTTCGCCAAAGCCTCCCAAACCTGGATTTTGAGCGAGAAGTTTCCCCGAGAATTTTCCCCACTTCACCTTCACAGTCTTCTCTTTCGCTCGTTCTCGTCCAACAAGGATAGCCGCATAGCCTCTTCAATCATTTGGTCCTCAAGCGAGACCAAGTATGGCGGGTTTCGCAGACCCGCAGCCGGCGCAACAGTAGCGCTTTCCTCATCAATAAGCAAGTTAGAGGCATGGATAGCGCTGGCGGTGGCAGCTTTCCGAGCCAAGCGGCCCCGCGCAGACAAGAGCTTCTGCTCCCAGTCGGGGCGGATGTAATCCGTGGTGATCACTAGCTCTGAGTTGGCGGCGATGGATGAGCGGCGCCGAGGCTTGCGGCTTGCGGGACTGACCGCGGGCATC
Organism: Metschnikowia similis; assembly: GCA_002370765.1. NCBI lineage: Eukaryota > Fungi > Ascomycota > Pichiomycetes > Serinales > Metschnikowiaceae > Metschnikowia > Metschnikowia similis. The sequence continues at coordinate 19,621 of NKZP01001116.1, forward strand.
GCCGCCGTGGGTGATCCCGAGTCAGATAATTCCACGGCCTCTTCGGCGATGGCCCCAATATCCGACGTGCGGTACTCGCTAGGCGCCACCAGAGAGCCGAGCCCCACGTGCAAGCCTGGCAAAGGCTCGTACGTGACACCGAAGTCGGACATGGCGCAGTATGGGCAGCTAGCACTTTCGGAGATGAGCTCCGAGGGCGCCGTCTGGGCGCGGCTCGGGTCCGAGTTGGATTCGTCGTGTGGCGGATGCGGGTCCAATCGCTTGATTTGCACGAAGCACTCGCTGCAGATAGGCTGCCTACAGCAGCGGCTCAAGTTCAAATTTCGCGGAAAGAAGAGGAAGCAGATCGGACACTCGGCGGCATCGCCATACATGCGCATCAACAAGTCGCGAGAGAAGATAAAGCGATTGGGGGCGGATGAGCGCACTGCCGTGGCGTAGTCGGCCTCTGCTCGGCTCTTTTCCTCCTTGAGCCGAGCGCTAAGCTCCTGCATCCGCTGCCGGAGTTCCCGCTTCCGTTGCAAATTCAGAGCCTTGTGTATGCGGTGGTCGTCGACATCTTCCTCGTCGTCGTCGCTGTAGGCTGCCTCTACGGCATGTAGCGGGCTCTGCCTGAGCAAGGCCAAAATTTCCTCCTCGGTCCACGAGGCGTCGAAATCCTGGAGGGGGGTGTAAAAGGGGGCTAGTCTGCGGTCAATGATGAGCTGGCGCACGATTTTCGGGTCGAAATCAAGATTCAGCTTGTATATGCCGTGCGGAGCCAAATAGCCTCCATCCACAGACTCCTGGTAGTGGATGATGAGCTGGCGGGCATGGTTCTCCTTGGCGGATAGTTTCTCCTCGGCCTTGGCCGACGGTTTGAGCGAGAGTGAAGCGGAAAACAGCGTGGACCGGCGACCAGCACGCGTCGACGCGTTGCCCGTCCCAGAGAAGGTCTGCGATCTTTGCCGCTCTTTTGTCGGCACGTTTCCCATATTGTTGCTGTGAGGTTGTGGATGTGGAGAAGTATCGCGCATGTTCCGTGGTCCCCACACACTAGTACACCCGTCAACCTGCGCACGTGACGTGCCGTGGAGACTGTTTCCGTAACCCCTCCCCCTCTCCCTCAGCCCCATCACCCTTCTCCCCTCTCCCTTAGTCCCATCACCCCACCAGCTCGCTACCCTCTCCGACTTAAAGCCAGACAATGTAGATGGCATAGAGGCTCAGTCTCCGCATACAATCCGACTATGGTTTGCTCGGTATGAAAGCAAGGGCCGGAAGACTTCAGCATGGAAACAAATTGATACCCAGTGCAATAGAGGGCTAATTCACGGGTCATCCCTGAAAAAGCGAGAGGTAGCGGGATGGCTCTTCTCCTGTTGAGCATGCAAGCCTCTGAACTGCCGCCAGCCAACCATTAGGAATAGTTAGGGATGGTTGCCATCACTAGGTCAATCTCATGGTCTCTAAACGAGAGTATGGACCTGTACGAATCTGCTCAAGCGAATCTGAATAGTGGAACTGATGCTAGGAGACAACTTTTGGTGGCTTTCCATTGCTACGATCTTTCTAAGGCAGAGAGCAATGGCTCCAGATGTTTGAAGCTGGGTTTAGGTCTACTGGTGACGAGCTCCCATAGGTCAATCCAACTTTCTTGGCAATACGATATAGTTGTGAAGCATTGTGTGCATCTTGAACATCCTCTATTTGACGCCCTTGCACAAGAGCGGCCTGCGTTCATATAATCGTATTGTGAAGCAATTCGTGCGGCGATAAAGGTTGAGATGAGAAAATAGAGGGGAGCATTATTCTGGTTCACGGTGGGTAAACATGGTGTTTGAAAGTCACACAAAGGTCCCACATTCCCGACTCATCCCGAAATGATTCAACACAACAGCTATTGAAGCGACTGCGTTGAGAGTTTTTATACTTGAGCCCAACTTGATCAAGACCGATTTTCACATGATGCCGCGGGTATACTACTATTGCTTTAAGATCTCTTGGAATTCGGAGATGTATGAAAGTGGATGTTGCTGGCGCTCCGCCCATTGATCCACATTGGGGGCCCGCCGGCCGCAGTGGATAATCGCCAAGCTTCGATTCGTCCGTGAAAGAATGCGACATTAACCGATTCAAAGGTACGATACGACTTTACAAGGAGTATAAACGAGCTTTTGCGTGCACAAGCGGATAATATACCTAACTCATGGGCGTATATGAGTTTCGAGATTCACTAGCACCATTCATGCAACGCCGTCCATGCCGCACAGCGCTTTGCCTCACCAGATTGCTTTACAGCTCCACCATGATACGAATGACTTCTAGGCTCCTGAATAGTATACGTCATGAATACGAGATTTTCGATGGTGGATTCGATGAATTTGGACTTTATGATTGTTGGACTTTATGAGTGATGGACTCCAAAATTACCGTGACTAAATGACTAATATGTGACCTGTACCACGCTGACTACTTGAACCTCACAGCTGCACGCGCCAGCTGCCATCATTTTCTCTCACCATCAAGAGGTAAGTTACTCAGGGTGTGGATCAGAACTGGTTTCTTCAGAGACCACATGCTTTTTTTTATTGTGTCTTTGGGCAAACGGCAGCTGCATGTTTGCGTGCAATCTGGGCGGCCCATCACCTGAAGCAAAGTGGCTGCTCCGGATGCAAACTTTCCTCCCAAGTCAGCTTTGGCTATGACGCATGACTTGTTGCTCCACACCATTCGAAATGAGCCAAATGCAAGCGATATCGAAATTTCAACGCATTGAAGATGAATAATGACTGTACGACCATGACTATACTACCATGACTATACTACCATGACTATGCTACCATTTTACTACCGTGACTATCATATACACCATGAGCCGGACGGCACTGAAGGATCAACAGTCATGCAGCAAATTGCACAGCGGGAAGTTCGGTCCCACCATACCTAACTATTCATTCACCTGGATAAAGAAGCACGTCCACTCTTTCTTAGATAGTCATGGTTTCGTCTCCTTTCATTGTGGAATCCTGAACAATTTTCCTTTTACTGTTTAAACTTCATCAAAATAGTTGGTGTACCCTTTTCTTCCTAAGAAGGGCTTGAACATAATGGGTATCGAGCATGAAACGTGACTTCGCAAATACATACGGATCATTCACACTCTCAAAGGCAATGGAAGAAACCATCCTCCAGAATGTAACGGATATCTAGTTGGTGCCAAAGGTACATTATACCATACATGCACCTATACTATCGCCTCGACACCCTGAACAATACCCCCTTGATGCTAATGAAGCTTCAAGTGCTGACCAAGTTACTACGAAGATAAACTTGAAACCTCTCTGCCCCGGGAAACCTCCTCGTGTCCAGTACGAATCACCATGACGGTTTTGACCTAAACGTCTAATGTCACTACATTACTAAGGTCTCAGGACTTTCAAGACTGTGCAAGACCAATTGTGACTAACGCACTACCAAGTCGTCAACAACCAATTACTGTCTCATGGCGAATGTGTCACCAGTCTGAGAGTTGCGGTTTTCTTTCTGCGTGACTTCTGAAAGGAATAGACTCTCTTACGGTGATTTTGCTTCCATCTTGGGTTTTCATGAGAGTACCAAATGTTGTGAAGTTAACATGTGACAGATGAGCAGTGGTTGCGGCATGTATGAACAAGCTCCGGTGTAACCATGACTATGGCGTCAAGAGGCTATGGTCATCCTCCAAGTACAAAAAGAACACTGCAGTCGAACGCAACACTGGATCAAAGTCGTGGCGACGTTACGTTTGCAATGAAGTGATGACACTAAAACATCTGAAGCATCAGCTGTTACAGCAACTGCTTCATTCCACTTGGTTCTCTAGTACCATTGATTTCGAGACACTTTTCCGTGTATGGCCCAAACGGATCCCTCGAAGAAACAACTAAAACGCACGGGGACCGAAGCTTTGCAAGAGATAACGGCAAACTGATTGTCAATGAGCGCCCTTCGACCTATACCTAGGGAAGACTAAAAAACCGATGCACGGAGATTCCCATAATCCCCCTGTTCTCCTTTTAACGTCGTTAGAGCTGACACTCATGATCAATCCCCGAGAAGGATATGGCCAGTTCCTTGTGGGCGCTGTTCCAAGTGCTTTCTGGTCTGGTACTGTTTGCAAGGCAGCTTTTATACGTCCTACCAAAACGGTACGGCTGGACGGCAAAATTGGAGTAGCCAAGGAGCGAGATCACTAGGACCCACTGAAGCATCGGTCAATGAAACTAATGAGCAAGCAAATACTCCTGTTTTGATATCCCAGTGCTGGACCGGCTCACGCTGGACATTTGCCCATGGTACTCCACGGCGCCCCAGCGCCTACATTTGACGCCGGCACGGACTTGTCCTCTTTACCGGTAGTGGAGCTCAGGAGAGAGCCTTTGGTGAATGCCGGGTTTTCGGACGTGGGTGTCCAGCGGGCCTTCACGGTTTAGGGTTTTCACGCTTTGGGGCTCAGAAGGCCAGTTCGCCTTCTCACATACCCCTAGTTCCTCCAATTATATTATGTCATGCATTCATTATCAGACTGTTCTTGGCATTTGAGCTGGTCTTTTAGGACGGCTTTAATTGAAGGCCTTCGAAAATGGCGCTATATTTATATCCAGTCAAGGCTGTTTCGAGACGATTTGATGCAAACATCACGTGGTGCACGGAGATCTTCCTTCTTCACCTCTTCCTTCTTCACCCTTCCTTCTTCACCCTTCCTTCTTCACCCTTCCTTCTTCACCCTTCCTTCTTCACCTCTTCCTTCTTCACCTACCCCTCTACGTATGATCGTGAAAGTCTCAAAATCAAACCAGTCCAAGAGTGCAAGAGCCAATAAGTCGTTGCTAACCCAGTTGGGGTACATTAGTACGGTGTTCAACACTAGATTAGCCAAAGTGTTGGTGCTATAAAACATCATGAAGACGTATAATGAATAAACCATTCAAAGGGACGGACGTTGAGTGAAGCGCTCCAGATATAGATTATGCAGTGTAAACAATTCAAGGTTAAATAACAGCGATACCGACAGCCTATGCAGAGAAATCCACAATCTGAAGAATTTGAAAACACTTGCATAGGTTTTCAGATGACACCTTACATCACAGCAAATAATACATAAAATGATAGTAGCTCCCTAAAGTGTCCGCTTGCGAATACTTGAACAAAGATGATGCAGAAATACGACTGCACTGTAAATGTTACCCTGCGACGTGCGGTTACTACAAGAAAACCGTCGATAATTTACCTAAAGATTATTTGCACATATGTGATCACACTTATAGGACCTTAAATAAAATGCAATTAATGACATCAAATTTGCTGAATTATATTAAAATGACTGAGAATTTATTACTGAAAAATATTTTGAACATATGTGAACACGGATGTATTACAAAAAATAAAATGCAATTAATGACATCAAATTTACCTAATTATATTAAGTCAACTATCAATTTACCTAGAGATATTAACTCATTTAATAATTTACCTAGAGATATACATTTATCAATTTTATACTTTAATTCAAATTTTACTTTATATTTATTATCTTTTTTATTTAGTTATTTTCCCCTTAAATAACATATACGACTTTGTCTAGGGTTTCCAAGAACACTAAGGCGTCGATACCTGGATGGAGGCGTGTCGATACTCACCGGCCGTCTCCGCAACCTAGACGAAAAGGCACCAGCTGCACCTTTGGGTCCAGCGGCGTGGTTTTACCCGAATGCAAGGCCGTGGTACTCTTAGATGCAGGAAACCCCGCCCCAGGCGCCACTTCGGCCTACGGACAAGCCAGATTGGGACTTGTTGGGCCATTAAGGCGCCCCCGCTGTGTCCCAACACCCCACTTCTGCCAAAGATGGCCCCCCGTCCCCCCCACGCCGGCTGAAACTGGTGCAATCAGGACCACGCCTCATGCGACCGGGCCCGGATTTATCTGTATAAGTTTGGATCCACCTTGTTGTTAGACTCGAGCAGGTTGAGGATCGTGATAACTATAAAGTTCGTTGATATCTCGTGTATATTCGAATACAGAAGTACGACTTAGAGGAGTCCCTGAGGATCTGATCTAGTCGGCAACCTGCTGGTCTTATATACTTGTGTGATCGGCGTTCGGTAAACCCTTGCGGGATTTTTCCGCCAATCGGCTCATCTTGGCCATGCCGCCGATGCAGCATGGCTGAGCAATCATGCATTATCTGCTTAGAATTTCGATTCGCTTTGCTTACATGGATGAGGTCGCTCGCGTGACATCGCTCACGTGATGGCACTCACGTGTCTGGGACACTTGTAGCCACACGATCCTAATATCGAATTCCTCTTTCAAGACTTGAGCTGAGCTAAGTCACGTTAGTGGAATCCGTAGCCACTAGATACTCAATTCTGGCGTGCATATGCATTTTCCTAACACTTGTTTTAGGCATCATCAACGAATCCATCTCTTGAGTACTCGACGTTAACACTACAAGAGAACGTAAAAGACGTACCAAAAAATCCAAAAAATTGCCATCTAGATTTGTATATGCCTGATCAAGAAGAGCTTACGTCTTCAATACATAAAATTAGTAGGTATTAAAATGGAAATATCGCAAAACATAACTCATTCTTTACCTTCCCAAAATGTACTTTCCACATTATTTTATCCCCCTTGACACCACCTTACCACTTTGAGCCCTAAATCACCTGTTTTGACCCACAAGTGACTGCCTACTGCCTACCACTTTATCGGAACATTCAAGCCGAGAATTATACGTAGTCAAAATGAAGCACAACTCTTGGAGGTTTCAAGTTTATCAATGAAAAGCTGATGGTGTGTGTTTACACTATACTCTCCAAAAGACATGTCCATATATCATAGGTACATGGTTTTCACATCTCATATGTTAAAGTTCTTGAAGGCTTATGAATACACTTTGCTACCAACTTTGTTTCGAAAGACTACAGTATGCCTGGTTCCGGAAGTGGAGGTGTGACCAGCTGCAATGAGGAACTGCCATTCTCGCATCTATAAATTTGCACCTGATTCAATGAATCCATGTAAGCTCCTAAAAGAGGTGCTTCTGAATATGAGCCTCTGCTCCATGCCTCGGGAACGTAATAAGCGACTCGAAGAATTCTGACGTTTTTGCATCTGCCGTGACTGTCCTCAGCACCAATGCCTAAGGCTTCACAGAAATCACGCCAAGTCTTTCTGATGACTCGACACACACTGAGCTCCCAATGGCTGGGAATCTCAGCTACTTGTGCGTAGTCAATGTCCAAGAAACCAACACATGGATCCGGTGAAGTGCACCGCGTGCCCAAGCACGTTGCTTCTGCTTATGACATCGTAGTATTGATGGACTGCTGACTTCTGTGGATATCGGGGGTCGGATCATCGATCCCTTTGTTAGCCTCATGAGGTAAGCTGAAGCTCCTGGGATCTCCGCGTGCGTCGCGTTCAATGCCGGGCATGAACGTCTCTTCTTTGTAGTCTGTTTCTGGAGAACACAGCAACCGTAGCGGGCGAAGCGGGATCACCACGGTACGCGGCCACTCTGATATCATCCCAGGAGGCGTGGCATTGGCCGTACACAGTACATGGTCTCACATGCTGCACCCACTGAAACATGGAACTTGTCTCATACTTGAGAGGCCAATTCTTGACACCTTGATTTCATTCTTGCCACTTCAATTTGGGCCGACAGAGCAAGAGTTTTAACCTCGTCATATCGGGCTTCTTCGTAGGCCCACCGCAAAAGCCACTGCGATCATCAGAAACACGACAACCACCCACAACAAGCCTATTAGGACACTGGCGGTCTTCTGTGCAGGGCTGTAGCGTCGGTTGTAGCGCCTCAGAAGGCTGTTTTTCTCCGCCAAGCTCAGGCTTGCGAAACCGCCGTGGTCGAATACCCCGAGCGCCAAAAGAAAGAAGACTGGTACGGCCAATAAACCGGTACACATCACCAACCCCCACCGAGACCACAGGTAGAAGGAGCCGGTGTATGGGGTTGGGCCACGTGCCTGCAGCCCCGTTTCCACATCGAAGTCAAGGATGGGCGACCCACGCACATTTCCAAAGATCAGGTCGCCTCCGTCGCCAAACATATCATGGCTAAGCTCCTGCTTTTCCTTGCTTTCTCTTACCATGGACGACGGAAGCGAGAGGATATCACTATTGCTGCCCAAGTGGTGTGGTTGTAGGGGCAGAGTCTGGTTCTGGGCCACCAGCATGCGGGGCCCGCCCTCAAACCACCGGCCACTCACGGAACTTCTGGACCCACTAGAATTTCTTGGTCCGCCATTGCTGGCGCGGTCGTTGTTCTGTGTTTCTGCGCTGCCATTGTAGCTCGTATTTCGGGATCCGCCATTGCTGGCGCCAGGTCTACCGGTTGCAGAGTAGTTGGAGCTCGGCTGTCGAGATTTATCAAGATGCAACGGGTACGAGCGACCTGCAAATTCAGGCAGTTGCGGCATGTTGGAGACATTGGGCAGATTCGACCCCAGTGGCGGGTACGGGAGCGCCGTGTGTGCTGACTTCCACGTGGAATTGGTCAGCGTTGACACCCTCCGCGCGGAGTTGGACCCATCTTTCATGGATAAATACACGGGCTTGGGAGCATTAACTGCACGCGGAGATGTTCCAGCCTTGTTCCGCTGGTCCTCATACACTGACCATCGGCTTGTAGGACTGGTGGGATCTTGGACTGTGTAGAGTGTGATGGGCAACTCCAGAGTAGAGTCGATTCCCGCCGTCAAGCCGTCAGTATTATAGCCATTGTACTCAGACTTAGGGGACCGGTACGAAGGTGTGCCCGCCTGCAAAAGGTTCCTTGGAGATTTTGATTGCACCGCATCGGCTTGAAGGGTATTGACTTTGGGGTTTGTCTGGATATTTTCTACTTGGAGATTGTTTGTTCGAAGAGTATCTGCCTGGGAAAAGTTTGATTCAGAGATTTTTGTTCGAGGTGCGGCGTGTTTGCCCGGCTGGCTGAAGGCCGTCGGCGTATTGAGTGCCGTCTCCGAACTGACGTCCAACTGGCGTGGGTCGCTAGGGCCTAGCTGTGAGAGAAGCTCACCACTCGATAAGGAAACGCAGTAGCTTGAAGGCAGCCCCAGGGGTGTAGAATCATGGCTAGTTTGAGAGTTTGGTGTAGCTGGTAGTTCCGGACGCTCAAACGGGCCGGTCAAAGGCAAGAGGGTGGCCTGAATGGGGTGGCCCGAACCAGAGGCTTTGGCCACTTCACCTCGTTTCAGACGCATGGCCAAATTGGGGGTCGCAATGTAAGGGATTGTCACATTAGGGTTCACTTTCGCAATCTGAGGGATTATCTTGGACGTCGATTTGGAGGCAGTATTGAGAGCAATTTTCGGGGTCTGGGAATTAGCCAAGCTCTGAGACTTGTGGCTGGTCGACGCCTTCGCAAAGGGTGCGCCAGCAGAGTCAAGATCTGAGGAATTCTTGGATTCTTGAGGCCGGCTACTTCCTTCCGAAGGGGCCAAATCAGGGGCTCCCCTTCGAGATGAGATAGCGGTATCCTTCTGGTTATGGGGGGCGCTCCGCGACAGATCGTTGTCGTGGAAAATCTCACTAAAGCGAAAGGTCGGACGGTGTTCCTTGTAGTCCTGAATGATCAGGTTGATGGAGTCTGTTTCCTGCTCCAGCTTGATGTCCGAGATGTCATCACGGGAAGATTCCGAGTCTGCAAGCTCGTCTAAGTCCACCGGCTTACTAGTGTAGGGGTTCAGCGACGCCAGGAGAAATGAGGTTCGGGACTCGTTGCCGAACAACCGCATGTTCTGGGCGTGGCTGGGCGACATGGAGCTCTCGGTGCTCAACAGGCTTCGTAGCACGGAGAAGTTGAGCGAGTGGCGGAACTGGCGGCGGCTGGGATTATGATCGGAGCTCATTGTAGTGATTTCCAGAAAAGTGGCTAGGTCAGAGGGGATAGCAAATCACTGGGTGAAGAAGCGTCGAGTATTTGGTAAAAACGGTATAACGAGGGGATATCAGGAAAAGATGCCAGCAAGGAATATTAGCGAGTGGATCAGTTAAAGTAGCGAGTGTATCAGTTAAATAGCGAGTGTATCAGTCAAATAGCGAGTGGATTAGTTAAATAGCGAGTGGATCAGTTAAATAGCGAGTGGATCAGATGATTAACGAGGGGATCAGTTGAATAGCGAGTGGATCAGTTGAATAGCGAGTGGATCAGTTGATTGACGAGAGGATCAGTTGATTGACGAGAGGAGCAGTTAAATAACGAGTGGATCAGTAATGGGTAAAGAGAGGACTAGTGATACTAGATAGCAAATGGCGAAAAACAGTATTTGGGAGTAGCGAGTGGAAGGAATGGGCTCGTCAAAACATAAACGTTGGACAGGTCGGACAATAGCGACAGTAGAGCAGTACTGGACGCACAAAGAGAGTTCCTAAGCGTTTCTAGAGGCAGTCAACGAGGGACCACGGCTAGGGAACGGAAACACACACGGGGTTGTCGAGATGGGAAAAGGGGGTATCTCGCAGGGGGGAAAACGAGGAACCAGGGGAACGGAAAGGCGAACCGGTGAAGCGAAGGAGGAATATAACGAGGGTCGGATGGAAGGGTGGTTGAGCAGGGGTGAAACTGGGGCAAAGGAGGAAACGGGTGGCCGGTGGCCGGGGCTAGGGGGTAAGGAAAGTCGTAAAGGTTAAACGACAAGCGCTGGCGGTTGTTGCAAGCAGTTTTCAAGCAGGGCACTTGCATAGAAGAGAGGTGCGCGCACGCCACTCGTACCGCTGACACCACACACTCCCGTATTGACACTCGTTCCCGATGCGGGTGATTACTTGCATTAATGCCGCACGCTGCGGGAATGGCGGTGTCCCATTGGCTGCCCCTAGGCGCCCTCGGCCGCACTGTAGCCTGGAGTTATATGCGCTCACGCTGGCTCTCCGGGCTCCACACCATGAATCCTATGGCCGTTGCTCGGTGCATACTTGGGCTGGAGGGGCCTGCAGGTAACTGGCTACAACTGTCCACTCGTTGCTTCTTTCCAATGTACCTTCTTTCCAATGTGTCTTCTTTCCAATGTGTCTTCTTTCCAATGTGTGGATGGGTATGACGGTGTAGAGGTTCTGAAAAGAGGTGGTGAAGGGGGACCAGAATGCTGGAGGGAGGGAACGGTGAAAACGAGAAGAGGAGGGAGGGACGGTGAAAACGAGAAGAGGAGAGAAGGAAGAAAGAGTAGGAGAAGTAGGAGGCGATGGGCAAACGGTTATAAAGAGGGGCCACGTGAAGGACAAAGCAGGTGTGGGAAAGACAACAAAAGAGGACGAGCGAAAATGAACACTGGATTTGGGCAGTGGGTATTTACAAAACACCAGATGTTGGGCTTTCCGGGAAGGCAGCTCACAGCGGGGGAAGTACATTCAAGCTGAATATCGGCGAGAGACGGAGAGCAACTGATTGAATTCCCAAAAGATCAAGTGACCAAATCACATGGAATGGTCAAAGGGACAGGGGGAGATAAGAAAGCACCACAGTTCTGATTGAGCGAAAACAACGTCAAGCCAGAAAGAGATGCCAGCAAAGGGGAATGTGAAGAGAATTTGGCAACGAGAATCAGTAAAGAAAATCAGTTACAAAAAGAGAAGTGGAATAGAAAAGACGCTATCCATAAGAGCGGGAAAACCAGACTAGACCCCTCGTGCGGTGGGGATCATATGTGCATGCCCAATAAGGGTATGTTCGGGGCGGGCAAAGGCACACTCGACACCCCGCAATTTGGCCCCCAGAGCCGCTGGATTTCTGCTTCACCAATGCATCTCTAGTGGCTATGAGACTTTGTAATATGTCGCCGCACCCCTCCTCCATTAATATTGACCAGCTTTGCAAAAGTCTCATGATAGTACAAAAAAGTTTACCCTGATTTACCATAATGGGACAGCTGGCGTGGTCATGATGACTCACCGCCAGATGTATCCGGAGGATCTACCCTTGGAGGTGGCGCATGCAGGCCCAAACACCCATGCCGGGAGCTACTCATGGGGCAAAGGGTTGGTGGCTGGGTTGCAGTCTCACTGTAGGAGACTTTTCATGGACAAATCACCGATTTATCGACAGGACAAAGGCTAATTCCAAGGGTTCTGATGCCGGGCCTCACCAGTGCTTCCATAAGAGCATTCGTTTTTGGATGAAGACCAAGCCAGCGAGTTTAAAAGTACTGCTTCTCTGAGAGACCAAACCAGAGTGGGTGCATGCAGGGGATCACAATAGTCTTCTCATTCGAGACCCTCGGAGCATCTCGCGGGGCCTTGGTTCCATAGGGCATACTCTAGCCTGCAATAATCGGAAGAAGCGCGCATCGCTGCACACCTGCACAATTCCTAGACCACAGTTGCCAAGGGGCGCCGGCACCCTCATGAGGAGCCTTCGTACAGGCCTGCTCTATTGAGTCTGTTCATTCGGTTGAGAGTTCAGTCTGTTGGTCTGTTAGCCTGAGTCGGAAGATTCTGCTCGTCAAATGCGCGATCCTGCATCGGTAAACGAGCCTAATGTCCTCCTGCACCCCACGGATGCACCTCGTGAAGTGTTCCACCAAGCGCATGCTTTATGCACCGCGCTTAGTGCGACCGTCTCGATTTTTTTCCTCCTCAGACCTCCTGTTGAGCTGTCCCAGCAACGTCCTGGCCTGCTACAAGTGCTGTGTTTGAATCGCCCCCTACACGGCACCCTACACGGCACCCTACACAGTAGGGGAGAGCTGCCTTCTCAGTGCATAATGGTGGCTGGGACTGTTTGAATGTCAGCTAACAGACCCGCAAGAAATACTTCTCGTGGAAGTTACAACCTGAGACACCAGCTCGTGCTTAGTGAGTAAATCTACGTGTACTTGAACGAGACCTGTGGCTTTTTCAGCCTGAATTATTTGCCAATTTCTCTTTGTCGTATAACCTGACCGAATCCACGCCTGCAAATTGTGAAGCGCAAACTCCCTGACACGAGCGCTTCTGGGTGGTCCGAAAGGCGCGCGGAAATATCAAGGTTGCAGTGCTGGTAATTACTGTTCTAGGACTTGAGCTAGACTCTTACGGGCTACACCAAAGAATCAGCTTGTACCAAGCGCATTTGCCACCCACGCTATACCCGGAAAGAAGAAGATGTGTCCGCTTCCAATTGGCTGCTTCTGCCCGTGGCGTCCCGACCAAACTAGGACATATTGGCCCTCTGCATGATCTGCGCGCACCACAAGAATTCTCAGATTTAGGTGCCTATAAGGCCGGTTCGAGCAAAGCCCTACCACGGGACCTGCGGCTGGTAAAATGCCAGTCCAAGAAAAAGGATAAAGGGAGATGCTGCACCCGACAAGGAGTAGCACTAGAAGCCAAGGTATTTTTGATGAAAGACTAATCTGTCCATCAAGATACTCTTGGTCTGTGCAGCAATACCACGCCCGCTCGAGCTCACCGAGTGTGTCCCCTCGCAAATCACCGAGTGTCCCCTCGCAAATCACCGAGATGGCACTGATGCATGCGTCGCTTGGCCGGATGGTAAGTGGTTCGCCATATCCACCATTCACCTTTTGTTGCAGTCATTACTATTGTGCAGGAACTGTCTGTTGTTTCTGGCAAAACCAACGAGCCAAGTGTGACTGACCTGTGCCTGTTGAAGGCCAAAGACTGGGACATGACCACGTATTGGCTTACTTAGTCCATGTATATCGACGTGATACAAGGTGTGAGCGATTGGGACCCAGCCACCTTGGACTTTAGTCCACGGGGTATCTACGGTCCGCCAAGTTGTCCCATGTTAGACGCACAGCCGGAGCCATCCTCTCTACGTCCCCTCAACATCCACTCCGTGCCCTGTGTGACTTCAAAGGGCTCTAAGCTCATGTGCACGAATCCCGGAATATTTCCATCCTCAGAGACAAAAATGCATGTAGGACCTTTTTATTCTTCCCGAACCAGCAACTTGAATCAAGTCTTGCATTCCGAAGCTCCGGTAGCCCCCAATAGGACCCGCGGATGAAGTTCATTAAGTGAGCCAATCACCCGGCCCCCACGGCGCTTCCAGCTTCGCCATGTATTATGCATTTCCCTGGGGTTGAGCTCGTAGGGGCTCCGAAGAGCTCCGAAAAAGGCAATGGCTCCGAGAATGGTGACTGATTAGGGCGGTGATCCTCAATGTATGATTAAAGATTAGCCAATCATCTGCTTCACATCGTGGCATACTAGTATTTTTCTTACTCTCAGTATACCCCTTTGAATTCATGAATTGGCCCTAGTGTCGCCTACAAAAACCACATAGTGACATCAAGGTTAAATAGAGCACACAAGCTCATATTTCAAGAGACAATATAAAGATTGATTTGATGAGCAAATCCTAAAAAGAATTGTCCGGCTCGCCATGGGTGTTGCGCTACGCATGGGTGCTAATTTCCCATCAACTTTTCAATGTCCTGTCTGTTACACTGATTTTTGTGAATACTGTTGCATAGACACTTGTGAATACTGTTGCATAGACACTTGTGAATACTGTTGCATAGACACTTGTGAATACTGTTACACAGACACTTGTGAATGCTATTACACAGACACTTGTGAATACTTTTGCTTTTGTGACTCCACCTCTTGTCCTTTCTTTGAGGCTTCGCTGAACCACTAGATACAAACGAATTTAAAGATGACAACCCATCTCCCGCTAAAGGGGTGCCTTGTGGACACCATTGGCGAAATGGACAAGTATCCGATCATGGCAAATTCAATCAAGTTATGTAATTCACAATAAGTTCGTGACATACTTTTGTCCGCAATTGCTATCCTACTTCACCAGTGGCTCCTCATATCGAAAGCAAGCGACTTTGGTGATTCGACTTGGCTCAGCATCAAATTGAGCCCATTGAAGAGCTGAAGACTGCTCCACACTGATTAACATCCACCAGGATTGAAGCAGAACACTATCAAGCTAACGGGTGAGTGCCGAATTGAGCGTAATGAGACTTGTGGAAGCAAGTGAAGGGACGGCCACACAAGGCATCTCCCCGCCGCTACTGGAGGAAAGCCAATGAGCCTTTAGAGAATCGCCTGGGGACGATTTCGTCGCATACTAGAAACTAGGTTGGAACTAGGACGGCGCTGAGAGAGCGTATTGCCATTACGGGGTCATGGCGATGGAGTAGAGATGGAAAACCGACTATGCTAAACGTGCGGGTTGAACGCTCACCTGAACACCATCTGGAACCGTTCTACCATCAATGATTCTAGTAGAGTGCAACTTTGGTCCTCTTCTCGGCCATGTCTATCCATAAATACCGGTACCTGCCTACTATTTCTGTTTTGAACCTGTTAAAAAAACGGGATCCCCCCTCTCAAATCCTCTTTCCCGGGGCCCATGCGTCTGCTCCTCGTAAGGGTTGGCATGCTACATCGCTGCATAAACTGGAGCATCGGCCCGGCCACTGCTAAATTGGCAATGTCGCTCATCTTGTTTCAACTATGCATCTCCATCCCGCTGTCTACCACAAGCTGGTCTGCATTCATCACGAACAGGATCGCTTCAAAAAAATCACCCAGACTTCAATCATTAGTATCGTACCATCTAAAAAGCATTATTTAAAGAGCGATTCTCGAGCTGAATACTAAATCGAAGGTTTCAGTGCTGTTTGGAGAGAATGATCATTAAAGAGCCCAAAAAGAATCGAATTTGTAAGGCCCACCATGGGTAGCGTGCCGCCTATTGATACACAATTAACCTACGACGTGCGGATACAGGGGAATCTGCCTCGAACCCCCTGGAAGCGTGCCCAGTCCTGACCATTTATCTCCGAGATTTATACGAGGCGTCACCAGTTGCACCCTAAGAGCAGCGCCGGGTTAACCCCAATGCAATTTCGTGGTGTTCCGCGATACAGGAGCAATCCCGCCTCTGACACCACTCGGCCCAGCATAAGATTGAGAATTGTTCAGATTGGATAGATTGAAGTCTGGCCATCGCAACACTCTATTTCGAACCAAGAAGGCGCCATCGTGCCCTCATGCCGGCTGGAGATGGTGTATTCAGGTCCTTCACCTTGGTATGGGCCCCATGAGGCCCCGACCGGTTTTTACAATTCGATGTTGATACCTAGAAATGTCTTGGCTTCTCAAATCCTTCATTTCGAAGGTCCTGCTCATCATTTTCATAGTTCTAGACACATCTTCAACTTTGTTCCCAAGCACAAGTAAATCAGCAAAATAGAGTACTATGAAAACCATCGACGATTCATTTCTTTTGCAGTATATGCATGTTTCATTTTTAGCTCGTTCGAACCACAATTTTGCAATGCTTTCTCTTGTTCCTTCACTCCCCACGAAAGAAGTGTGCTTCAAACCGTATAGTGACTTGTAGACATGTTTTCCCTTTGAATCACTTTTAGGTTTCAAGGGAATCCAGCGATTTGATTCATGTGAATGTCCTCAGCGAGCTTTCCCTTTAGAAAAGCTGGAAAAGCTGTTTCCACGTCCATTTGATGTATTATCATTTTGTGATTAGTGGCAACAGCGAGAAGTATCCTTAGACTTTCAAGAGATAAGACAGGAGAAAATGTATCACGTAGTATACCCTTTAACTTAATTTAGCCTTTTGCTACAACTCGTGCTTTGTACTTGCCACCATCTTTGAACGTGAAGCCCAACGGCATAGGTTTACCTCCTGAGGGACAGAGAGCTGGTGAGAAAGTCCCATTTTTTTTGGACGGTCCCCCATGTTTTAGGGATCATCAACGAATACATCTTTTCTGGTACTTAACGTTAACAACCAAAGAGCCTAACAGTATTGGTATATTAATAATTCGGCGAAATGTACGGATTGAAGGTGGTCACCAGGACACGGGAACGAATACGGGTGTTTGCATTGGCGATCGACTGGGGAAATGTCTCCATGGACGTAGGTCTCTTGAAACGCACTGACTTCTCTAATCTCTTCTTTTTGACTTCTTGAGACTGCGCTGATTTCTTGCAGTCCCTAACCCTTGATATATCCAGGGACTTGATATGCTTCAGGGACTTGATATGATTCAGGGACCTGTATTTGTTTCTTCAAATTTGTTCCCGAAAGTACTTGGCAAGACTCAGCCATGCAGTTTTAGTAATTGTTCCAAAAAAGCTTCGTCTAGTTCCCGAGATAAAGCATCAATTACTCGCTGGCGACTCATGCGTCTTGAGGCTCTACCTGAAGCTTTTCTCGGACTCTGTAAAATTCAAGCCCCTCGATTTGAAGCACTTGCTCTGTTTTTGCTCGTCCCAGGGACCCTCAATGACAGGGGCACGAGCAGTCTCGCCTGGATCAACATGTACCCTGGTGAGGGTCTTTGTGCTGAGTTTCTCTCGCGCTTCATGAAGCCGAAGCTCAGAGGTCTAGCAAACACTGGGCCCTAGCATGAATTTCAGCCGGCGAATACGAGATTAGTATCCTGCAGCCCTCTTTGTTTCCGCGTTCCCCATTTTGGTAAGCCATTGTCGACCTCGTTTTCGTGACCCAAGGGTTCCATGTCCGAGGGTTTAGATGGCATCATATTCGATACGGAACGTCTGAGCGGTTTTGTATTATCATTGATTGATCGGCTCCGGGAAAGAGTCGAGCTCCTTGGATGACGGTCGCTGCTTCAGAGGACTTCTTTGGCCCCCTTTTCGCTTGCGGAGATCCGCCCAATCTGGTTGAAATTTGTCTTAGCCTTGGACTCCGGGTGGTGCTCACGTGAGCTGCTTTGGCCAAAAGCGGCTTCTTGCGTCCACGCCGAGTGTCGGCGTGTCTCTGGCCTGGGGTGTGCTGGTTGTTCGTGTCAAGTCAGCTCAGCGAGTCAAGCCTGCAGTCCGGCTCAGCCAGAACTGAAGACTCAGCAGGAGGTTGATCCTCAGGAAACGGTGCCAATGCAAGGTCATGTGTGATACAAAGTTACATGACCCTGTAACTGATATACTGAAACATAGGCTGAACATTAAGAGGTCGTGAGGCGGCTCCAGAAAGTCAGGCTAGCCAAGGCATATTCATCCATCGGCATTTCATTTCGTCATCATCTGTTTCTAATCACATTTGAGACTGATGCAGCATTCACCGCACACTAATTGTATAGACATTCTCGGTTACAAATAATATACGGAGCCTGTTATGTTCTTTTGCAGTTGTTTAAAGTCCAGTACTTAAGAGAAGGCGTATTTGTTGATGATGCCTAAAACAAGGGGGATCACCCAAACTTATATAGATAAAAAGGCCCAGGCCGCATGGGGCGTGGTCTGATTGCACCACTTTCAGCCGGCGTGGGGGCACTATGGGGCCATTCTTGGCCGAAACGGGGTTTTGGGACCCGGCGGGGGGCCGTTTCGTCTAGAGCCCCGGAGATAGGCGGCCAAGGATTAGACACGCCTTTCTCCGGGTGGGGTTTCGACGGTTTCCCCTTGTAACCGCAAGTCGCAGGTCAATTGTGTATCCATGGGTGGATCTAGCAGAGCCCATATAGAAATCATAAGTATGCGAGTAGGTGTACTGTCGTCACAAAATACCAAAGCTGATTTTCCAACTCACCACGCGCTCTACCGAAGCGGCAAAGATTTTGTGAAAGTCTGAATCGAATGCGGGCACTGAAGTTCAGACGAAAGCTTGGCCGACGATGAGCACACACTCTGCACCATAAGGATGAAGACCGTGGAATACATGGACTACAGCGCAGTAGAGTCACTGTTGGTCAAGAAAGACGATACGTTCAAACAACGGTTAATCAACGGTCAATCGGTGGCAGCTAATTAACTAGGACCACGGTGGCAGCTAATTAACTAGGACCACGGTGGCAGCCAGAAACCCAAGGGCGCATGCCTGAGTAGGTGTATTGCCCAAAATAGACAAGAAGTTTCGGGACTATAACAGCGGTGTCAGCCACTTCCAAAACCTCCGTAAAGCCACGGACAAGCTTCATCTCCAAAAACTTTCCCTCTAGCCCTCATGTCAGGTCAGGCACGACTAATGAAGGCACGATTGATGGCACGACTGATGGCACGACTGATGGCACGACTGAAGGCACGACTGATGAAGGCACAATATGTGGGTCGTTTTGCCTCGTGATAAAGAGCGGAGTTCGGTCTGATTTCTGCGACTCCCAGAAATATCTCCCAAAGGTGACCGCTCTATATCATTCATGGCATAGGTCCCATCTCGCGAGCCTTCTTGCACAACCTTCTGCATCCATCTTTGGGTGGGAGCCACCCGGTATCCAAAGTAGCGCAAATGACCTCTCCAATTACACCCGAACAGCCCAGATTCTCTTTCATTGAAACCACCTGCTGAGCCGTAAAGGCTAGATTAAATCGCTTACATGAAAGTGGCTGATAGATTCGGCATTTAATCGAGCAAAACGCGTTTCTCCTCGCTCAGTCCCATTTCTAGACGAATCCTTCTTTATCGCTCTATTTGATTCACGTGCTTTCTGGACAAGCTCCAATAGCAGTTGCAGTACATAAAAAAAACAATTGGCTAGAACTTGATCCGCTGGAAATTTGGACACGTTGTTTTTCGCAATCCACCGGTGTTGGTCCCACCGTGTCAGGGATCTGACTAATTGCGGACTTGGGCGAAAGGCTACGGGATCCATGTGGTGCTTGAGTTTTCCATTCTGCGCTGACTTACAAAGGTCAATGTAAGAGCACCGAGCGCCGGCTCAGCTCCTGGAATGCAGCCCTCTGAAATCAAACTTCCAGAGTTCTTCTGTTCACATAAGGTGAGCTCTATCTCCGTGTCTTGTATGGTGGGGGAACAAACTAATTGGAATGGGATAGCTCGAGTCAAGTCATTGTTGATTCTTATTATATATCGCCTGCATGTGTCTGAGTCAAGTCATTGTTGATTCTTATTATATATCGCCTGCATGTGTCTGAGTCATAGTGTTGACCAGTTCCAGTGCTCTCTCATCATCAGTCATGTACTGCATTGAGTTGCAGAATTGTATCAGCCAAAGAGCCATTTTGTCTTTGCGGTCTCTTGTCGTCTCTATGGTCTCTCTTGTTGTCTTCATCAATAGAGTCTGACTCTGTCTCTCCGCAGAAGCGCAGTTGTCAGACATGCTGCGGCAGCGGTGGAAGTGGAGTCACCGTCAAATAAGCCGCTGAGCAAGCCCCCGCCGCCCAAAAGCGACGAAGCAAGGCCGAGGAGGCCTGACCCAGACGATGTGGAGGTCGCACCGGTACTGGACGAGGTGTCTCCAGAGGAGCCAGACGAAGTGCCCTGCGTCGAGCCAGATGAAGTGTCCTGCGTCGAGCCAGAAGAAGTATCGGAATCGGAGCTGGAACCGTCAGTCAATGACGACAACAAGCCTCCCAAGAGGGACCCGCCCGTGGTAGTGGAATCCGATGTGGAGTTAGTTCCGGCGGACAGGCACTCGCCGTCGAAAGCAGCAAGAGCCGTGGTGGCTATCTTCGACAAAGTGGAGAAGTTCACGAGTTCCTTAAGGAGCGCAGGAAGAAGCCCCGACTGCGTGACCGCCGACACAAGCGCCGACACCAGGATCAAGCCGTCCTCGTAAAGCTTTTTGACCAAGGCCGCGCCAAACGTCACAAAGTCGCTGTCGGTCAACACCGTCTCCACCACCTGCAGGGCTAAGCCGGAGTCGGCCAAACTCTCCAACACGTTGACGACAATGTCGTCGACGTCACGGGCCTCCAAGTCGTCGACGTCACGGGCCTCCAAGTCGCCGCGTTTGACGGCGTCGAGAAGCCCCATAAGCTCGCCACCGTCCACCAACCCGTCGCGGCAAAGCAAAGAGAAGGCCTCGTCGTGGCTGTATGGCACTTGACGCTCGACCAACGCCAACAGCTCCACGTCACGCTTGAGCACGCCCAAGTCGCCGTCGAAGTCGACGCCTGCATCCAACGCGAGGTCCTCTCTCTTCAAGAGGTTTCCAAGCAAGTCCTTGGCTATGCCAAGGATACTGGAGTATACCTCGCAGTTGCCGAGCACGTCGTTCAACACGTCGGTTATAAGCCCCGACTGCACCAACAACTGCAACAACCCCTTCAAGCTGAGGAGGCCCGACTTGATCACGTACTCCACGCCCGTGATGGCCGCGGACTTCAACACCTCATTGCTCACAAAAAACTTTAGAATTCTGGGCGTGAGCTCGGTATCTTTAATCGCCGTCAACACCTGCGTAACAACGGCGTATTCTCTGGCCGACAACTCGGTTTCGAGCTCGGATCTTTTGGCACGCGTCAACTTCAACGCCTCGAATTCTGTCATGGCCTGCGTCAAAGTTTCCCGCTTGGAAACCGTCAACCCGGTGGATTTTTCCGATGTGGAAGCCGGCGCGGCCTCCACCATCAACAACCCGCTTAAAAGCGCCAAAAGTGCTGCGTTAGACAATCTCATGCTTAAACGAGTGTGGAAATGGAAATATGATAATCAGTTAGCCAATCGTGAGGTTAGGCGATCTTCTAATTGTGGTCAAAAGAACTAGAGTGGACACGAATGGAGATGGTTCAATCGAGGCAGTAACGAGGGATGTTAATAGCGAACTCTGGGCAGTGACTATTGTGGGATATGCGAAAGGTTTGGGTTCGGTTTCGTTTTGGTTGGGGACCTGGCTTATATAACCAAGCCCTTGGGCGCAAATGGGACATTACTCAAAGCAGAAGCGCGCGGTGAGACCGAACTTCCACTTTGGGTAATATCGTGGCCCGGCTGCGCGCGCATGCAGGTGCGCAATGCGCGCGCTAATTTGGGTGGCATTCTTCTCCACTTCGGGGCTCACTGCTGCTGGAATTGCTGTTTGCAGTAAATGTAGAGCGGCATTGTTATGGGTGAAGCTGAATTGGGAGCCAATAACCACAACATTATCATGTTGCATCTGGAGGTACAGGGAGTACCCACAATAACAATGCATGACTCCGCAGTCCTCAAGCGCAAACGCCTTTCAAGGGAGCACGCAGGGTAAAAAGTTCACTTTCCTTTCAGGAACATCAGCAGATCATCCATCGATTGTGATAAAGACTGTAAGCAGCAGAGAACGTGATGCAGCAATTTCTTTTTGTCTTTCCCCGCGGTTTAGACACATGAGTAGTCCACATTCAGCTTCTTACTGAAAGGAATGAATTGAGCTGAGTGGGGCAAAGACATGGCGAGAATGTACTCCGAGCATCGTTCATCGCTTCCCGACTCCGAGCATCGCTCATCGCTTCCCGAAAAAGTTCATGAGAGAAGACTGCTTTTTGCCGTTCTTGCCTGTCTTGGACGCCCCGGTGGCACTGGCGACTCTTGGTCTGGGAAGTTCTCGCGCTGGTGCAGGTTTGGCCTCAGGCTTGGGCGTTTGCTTGTACAGCGTAAAGTAGCCGTCTTCGTCCACTATGGTTTCCGCCACAGTCGGCTCGGCTGGAGCTTCGTCCAACGCTTGTGCTGGCAAATCTTGTAGGGTTGAAGCAGAGGAGTCCGGGTCCGGGTTTCTTTTGTGCCCCTCTTTTCCCTTGCCTAATTCGTTGGTGTCTTCAGCAGTTTCGGGTATGTGGCTGGCCCTCTCTTTTCCCATCTCGTTCCTTCTTGAAACATCCCGACCCCCCTCTGCTCCATCGTCGTTCGCCTCTATTCTATTCCCCTCTATTCTCTTCCCCTCTATTCTATTCCCCTCTATTTTATTGCCTCCTTCAACTCCACCCATTTTGAAATCATCTGTCAGATCCACAATGATTGGCTCATTTTTCTCAGGCGGGAAACCCGAGTCCGATTTGTCGGCATCGTCATCGGAAAAGTCGTCCATAAACAAACTTTGCAAGTCGCTATGGGATGGCTGAAGGTGACGGGCCTGCTGGTTTGAAAGTGCCACGTCCTCCTCCTCGGGGGGCTCCGTATTTGACATCACCACCCGCTCCTTAGGCTGCTGGGCCTCCAATTTTCGCAGCTTGTACGTGTACTTGGCTGCTGGCTCGCCACTGCGCTTGCTTGGGGCGATACGTTCGCCTCTCCGCGATACGTAGCCGGAGAGCGCTGATGCTTTGGGCTGTTGCTTGCGAGACTGGTACACCAACTTTGGCTTTTCTTGCGCCACGACAGGTTCGGGTTTCCTGGTCTCGACCTTCTTGACAGCATGGTCACCTGATGCTGGGGTGTTTCCGAGACTTTCCGCTTTGGCGGGGTCTTGTCCCTTCCGTACAGCCAGTATGATCGGGGTTAGTGGAGGGCCTCTGGTAACCCCTAAACGCTCGGCGCCCTCGGATGGCACAGGGTGGCTGAGCTCTGCCAAGGCGATTTCCAGCGGCGAAAAGGCGTTCTTGGTAAAACTGAGGCAGTACACGTGGACGCACTCCACGGAATCCACATAAGTATGGCAGTTTTCTGCTAAATCCACCTCGGAATCGAAAAGCTTGAGCACACGGCGCCCGTCGTGGGCGCCGGACACGAGGAAGGAGGCCAGCACACGCGACTTGTTGGCGGAGTAGTAGGCAAAGAGCAACTTTTTGGCCACGTGGACGTGGATCCTGAGCGCACGTGACACGGTGTGGTACGTCACGGGTCCGGCTTCGAGTGCCCGGGCAACATGCTCTACGTGCTGGGCTGGGATGTCCATCGTCATGTCATGGGAGACGCGTACGGGCGCCATGAAGGCATGCTCGCACATCCGTACACCGCAGGCTTCACCTGCATGAGTTACGAGTAAAGCTTTGATTCTGAATGCACAGTCCATCTTCCATTGCCCGCAGCTAACGCTATGACCCACCGTAGGCCAGCACCCACCGCGGTCTAAACTGTCCACCGCGGTCTAAACTGTCCACCGCGGTCTAAACTGTCCATCGCGGTCTAAACTGTCCATCGCGGTCTAAACTATCCGCCGCGGTCCACCGATACCCCGTAGTCTACAATAACCCACCATTATTCCTTGGCATAGTATAACAAAAAACTCTAATGTAGGAGGAACAAGTGGCCTTCTGCATGCTGTAGTCCATTTAGGCAGGAGCCAGTGCCGTTCGGTGGATGCAAATGTCGCAAGCAGTACCGGAATTACACTCGCGCCCCACATTTACCCGTGGTGACTGCGACCAGCGTCCGACGGCCACTACTATGAGAGGAACTACATGTATTAAATCTTGATGTCGAAAATTTCGGTCCAATTCGGTTCACGATAGCATTGGACAAAATAGTTGCTGCTAAAGGGTTAAGAAGCCGTTTCTCAAGCGTCTTGGAAATATAAAGTGACAGATCTGACACCCTTCCTTCAGAAAGCCAAAGATGGAATTCTCGAGTGAGCGGCCATTCATTTGACAGTCTTTGATCTGCCGGTCTGATTTAGGATAGCCTCCATCTTTACTTCTTGGTGGCAAGGGTGTACACGGTGGGAAATACCACGCGAAGAGGCTTGTCATAGTCCGAGCCGAAAATGGCCTCCATCTCCTGCATGAGGCACTCCACTGCGTCACGCTGGTCCGGGTTTGCCTTCTTCCAGTTGTGGTAGCCGCTCCAACTGCGGGCAAGTGCCTCATAGGAGCGAAGCGTGAACTGCTTCTCGATATAAAGCGGCGTGCTAGACGGATCGTCCTGAAGCGGGTGGAACTCGTGGCGCTCCACGTTAGTGAAGAGGTCTGCGCTTGGCAGGAAATCCTTGAGCCCGTCCCGGTAGCGGTCGTGGCCTGGGTTCTCAAAGTACGGGCCGAAGTATTTCTCGTACAGTCCCGGTTCATCTGCCTTCGACAGCCCGAACGAGTATTTCATGTGGATTTGTGTGGCCTGCTCGCTGTCCATAAACACTGGATCAAGATAGTGCCAGTAGCAGAGCGTTCCTTTAGGTTTGAGCACACGGGCACTCTCGCGGTAAAATTGGGGAATGTCCATCCAGTGAACACACTCGGCGGCAGTGATCAAATCCACGGAGTCCGGCTTCACTGCCGGCGGAGCCTTTTCGCCCGGGGCCTGGAAGAATGAGATGGCCTCACTAGAGGCAAACTGAGTTTTGAGGCGGTTGCATTCATCAATCATGGTCTGAGAAAGATCCGTACCGATGACTCGAGTGAAGTAGTCGGTGAGTTTGAAGGCTGCAAAGCCAGGGCCACAGCCCACGTCCATGGCCAAATCGGTTTGGCCACCGTTGTTGATGTGGTGGGTCACGATGGCATCGTAGAATTGCTGTGGGTATGTGGGACGCGAGTCGTTGTAGTGGGCTGAGTTGAAGTTCTTGTCTGCGTAGGTAGTCATAATTGGATAGAGAACGGTGTGGAGTAGGTGCCAGGGCCTTTATATATGGCCCCTGATCAAGGGGTAAGTGAATCGCAGGGGTCCGATACCGGCCCGGTATCGGGTGACTAATCGCGCGGGCGGCAAGCCGGTTGAGGTATGAGTCGCGGGTCAGCAAGGGCACGTGACGGCGGTCGCGGGCGGATGCCTGACTGGGGGCTGACACCGGACTGAGCAATGAGCTGACACCCTTCATGATGCAGGATGCGGCTGAATCAGGGCGTCAGGGCGAAGCGGGCTGAATCAGGACGAAGCGGGCTGAATTAAGGCGAAGTGCGGCTGAATCAAGTACAGGGCCAAGCGGGCTGAAGGTTCAAGGCTATGATGACGTCTCAGCCCTACTCCGGGGCTAGCGAGGGCATTCCAATACAAGGGGCTGCCGCCCCTGTTTAGAAGGATAAGGCAGATGCAGGGGCTCATTTCGAAGATTCTGGAATAGATGGATCCAACCCAGAAGACTATGGCATGACTGGGTGAAACTGCAGCGCCTTGAAGAAACCATCACCGGAACACCTGTGCTCCGTTGTACATGGTAGCGCTCAACAGAACAACGTTGTTGGTCCTGCACGTGCGCCAGATTGGCGGGAGCAGTACTTTGATCTGGACCAGGAATGGACTGGGCGAGGAGTCCCCGTGGCTTCTCGAATGGGCTAGCCGGACGCCGCGACACCAGCACGTACGGGACCAAGATCTAGCACATGGTGCATGTGGTGAGCTCTGGGAGCGGCGCGGTTGCGTCGGGTGCAAATCCCACCGGCTTCGAAACCTCACGTGCAGATTCGCCCAAGCCCCTCTTCGGGGCTTATTTGTCCGAGCCGTTTGTACGGACGGCGGCAGCTGCAGTGGGGCTCACGAGGCGTTGGGGAGGCCAGGGTCCTTAGAAGACTGATTTGCGGCTTTTCTCGGCCTGGCTTCGATCATCATGGATATCATTTATCATTGATCATTTGGTTCTGCGCCAGTTTGCCTGAGGAACCCGGTGATTCTCTTGTTGTTGATCAGTCCATACATTTTCCAAGCAACAGGCGTTACTAGAGATCCAACAAGTTCTTGCAAAGGATGCAAAGATGAAGTTGAAAGATGAAGTTGAAAGATGAAGCTGAAAGATGAAGCGGGTGCAATTGAGTGTTCACTAACATGAGCTCCAGGTATTGTGGCAGACATATCAAAGGCTTGCAAAGTATTGAGCGTCAGTACCCCGGGGTTTTGCTTGGAGAGAGCTGTCTTGGTGCCTGGAAAGGTTGATCGAGTGTTTACGGAGCATGGCACCGGTGTCTCGGGGAGCATCCAAGCCAGCCAGCATCGGAGGAAATGGAAACCAGATGGTGTTGTGCACGGGATGCATTCCGCTGGCCTGTGCCATCAGGAACGACTAGCCTTGTCAATGGGGTACTTTTTGATTGCAATGACCCTCTTTCCTCGAAAACCATCAGCAATTTCTTGAAGCACCTTTACAATTGGGCAGTCTACTGTACAGTACTCTATTTGATGATACTGTACCATTTGATGATACTGTACCATTTGATGATACTGTACCATTTGATGATACTGTACCATTTGATGATACTGTACCATTTGATGATACTGTACCTTGAGATGCTCTTCAATGAGTCTCCTTAGCCCTATTCTAGTCATCTACTGCTTTTTCTGCTCTGTTACTCTCCAAGATAGTACGCCACGTTGAAAACGTCTACGAAAGCCATTAAGCGAATCCTAGTGTATGTATACCTTGGAACGCACGTGACCAGGCGGGACCATTCCACTGTACCAAAACAAAAGGAACTTGATGGTGGCTCTGTAGCGATTATGAAATCCTTGCCATCAAAGTATCCATAATTCGGGTGGTTTCATGAATTGATACGGTGAACAGATACGATTATTGCCGACTGCACAATGGCCCGGCATTTCCATCACGGAGTACACTACTGTTTTGCTCCACGGCACATTGCACCATGGTCTGAATTGTCCATTCAGATGCGGAATCGTCTTTGGACACTCACCTCACTGCAGTGACAGTAGGCCTAGGACTGTACTATGCTGTTGTATACACGGCCTCATAATTCCACAATTCTCCACCAAGCCAAGCCCCGTCTCTCCGTCTGTATCATGAGCATTGCCCTAACACGTGGAGAAATGTGCCTTATAGAGATGCAAAATATCAACGATGATATTCCAAATAATAGCTTCCCGAGCGAAGCTCCCCCCCAAGACATCCAAAGCTGGTGTCATTGGTGGGAGCATGTACCGTTTCTTCGAACACAATACCTCAAACATTTGCTGAGGCACAGAGGTCAGCTGATTGGATCTTCTGGAAGGAAGCATGCAGAGCTGAGATGAAGGCGCATGGGGAGAATCAAACCTTCTCCCCGGTCCCTATCCCCTGTCCCTCTGGTGTCAAACCTATATGCTCTGGTGTCAAACCTATATGCTCTGGTGTCAAACCTATATGATGTCGATGGGTATTTCAAAGATGATAAAAAGTACAAAGCGAGGGTAGTAGCAAAAGGTTATTCACAGACTGAAGGAATTGACTACCAAGATACTTTTGCACCTGTGATATCCTTTACAAGTTTGCGTTTCTTACTCGCCTTTGCTACCCACCATGATATGGTAATTCATCAGAAGGATGTGAAAACGGCTTTCTTAATGCTGAACTCGTTGAAGACATCTACATGAACCAAGTTCCTGGATTTCCGCTCAAGCCAAAGAAAGGAGCTGGGAAATATGTATTGAAACTCAATTATTCACTATGGTTTAAAGCAAGCTCCTCTTGTCTGGAATGTATTGATCAACGATCATATAAGAAAGATGGGATTCAAAAGAGCTGTACATGAACCATGCCTTTATATCAAACGAGCTGCAGACTCGTTGGTACTAATAGCGCTCTATGTTGATGATATCCTAGTCCTAGGAAGAAACATAGAAGAGGGGTCAAAGACGAAGGGAATGCTAAGCGGGCGCTTCAAAAGGAAGGATTTGGGAGAAACAGAGAAATTTCTTGGTTTTAACATCAATGTGGGAAATGGTTATACTAAACTACATTTACATGATTACATTACTAGCTTGAAGGCTCACTCTTGCCTGTGCTTGGGAACCTCGTCACGTCACGTGCGGCACTGGGCGTGGTGGAACGTCATTTTGCGCCACCTTCCTAATACCTTGCTTGATTACTTAATATTTTGCATCCTTGCTATAAACCATATCATTCTGCTTTGCCCCTGCGGCCGCGGGTTCGCTCATTCATGGCCTTGTTTCGCCTTTCTTGCACCCACCTACACTAGGACTCTCGGGTCTTGCCCTGGTTCTGTGGGTGCTTGAATGCCAGATGCTTCACACTATGCAGTTCGTGGACCTATGGATTCACCAGGTTTGGAAAGATCCTGGAGGATACCGAGGGTTGTGTGTGGAGGGATTGGGTTCGTGGTTCCTGGCTTTCCCGCTGTTCCACTGCGAATGTCAATACCAAAGGTAACAGGTAAAAATGCCGTACTGAAAATCCCGGACGAAATCTCTTCAGAGGCTACGAGGTGGAACACTATGAGCCCTTCAGCGAGGCTCCTGGCAAACTATACCCATAAAGGACTTGGCCATAACAGTGTTCTGGTGGGGAAATAGCATGGGTTACGAGCCCGTGCACACTCGCCATACCCAAATCCCATACCGTCCCAGCATCTGCATAAGCATAGCTCAGACGACACTGAAAAACACGATACGCTACGCTTCGGAAATGTGCCGACCAAGCACTTGAGATGAACGCTGCAATTGAGGGTCGTGTGGTCACGTGGCACCCTGAACACCTCCCACCGGTTTCTTTCCGACCAATAAAAACCGATAGCGATGCTTGTAGCGACTTACAGCGACTTACAGCGAGACCTATAGTGAGACCTATAGCTTTGTTAGGGCCACCACGTTCACCCCTTACATTGGAATAGGGGAGGTGGAGTCACGTACCCCATGTCGCCCTTCCCTACCTATGTAGATCGGATAATTCCTCATCTGCGTCATAAGTGGATGTGCTAGGAGGACCGGTGAGCAACCATGGACTGATGTCCAGTGGTGGTCCACGCTCTGTCTTTGGTCTTCAACACTCCCTCTGAAGGTCTATCTCCCAAACGACCTAACAGACGTAGATGAGGAATTATCCGATCCACGGGTTATGAGCCCTGGGCGAGAAGTATCCTTAGACTATGGTGATACATTCTCTCCTGTCCTATCTCTTGAAAGTCTAAGGATGCTTCTCTTTTTCACGAGGCATCCGCGCGCCTGATCTCAGATTAAGCCTAGAAAATGATTCCAAGTTGAATTTGTTTGGTTCTAAAGCGGAGGTGCCTCGGATCTTGTTGGTAACCGGTGAACCAGGGTTTGAGGTTCGACCTCTTGGACAAGGCAACCGCCAACGGTTGGCCTTCCTTGTGGTTTGCAGCCACATTCATCCGAACGATGGTATTTTGTGTACCGGCGTCCCCTGGCCATGGTCAAGTCCTGAATATGGTGAATCTGGCCCAACCAGTCCTTTCATTTGAGGCTGGCTGAAATTCCCCTGGCTAGCCCTAATTTGCCCCGATTTTGCACCTGCTGTTCTGGGCCACGGGAACACAGCCAAGTATTTGCTTGAATTTCCCTGCAGTCCACCATCATTATGGTTGTGGCCATACACGTGGCACGGTTCTGAACAGCTTTATAGAGGGGAGAGTCTTCTCATGTGGGGATGAAGCTCGTTTTTTTTTTTTTTTAGTGATATCCTGGCTAATCTCCCTCTTGCCTTTTGATTTGTCAGCGCGGGAAAGTTGGGAAGTTGGGAGTGAGGTATGTTGATCTCTACTTCGGATAAGAATGGTTTTGCAGTCATGTGTTGATGTGCTCCATAGTGGCACAATGTGCCTGCAACCTCTTCATTCCACAGCTTTGGGGATGAGCAACGGATGAAGTTGCACCTGCTGTGGTTTGATCTGGACCCACTTTCGAACCCCCATTCCAGCCACTTCTTCTTGGTTTGCTTAGCTGTGCTAAATTAGTGCTTTTGCGAGTCAGGACCTCGCACTATGGCACGCTACAAGCCAGAAACCTTGGGTCCTGAGTTTGCCGAAATCAGCCGGGACTACATCGCAAACACTCAAAACGGCGGCCCGTGTGGTCTGCTTTTACGTTTGTGGGTGGGACTTCGAAAGCTTAACCCACACAGGATATCTGAATTACAAACGTCACTGGCACGGGTAAAGGTATTGTTATTAGTGATTATTAACGAGAATGACTTCTATATGCGCTTGTATGGCTCGAGGAGGCTATGGCCTCACGAACAACATCTTCGGGCCTGAAGAAGCATGTCGATGACCGAGGCACTGCCGGGTTGCTGAAGTGCGAGTCGCGTAGATGAGCAAGATCAGTCATCAAGGCCATGGATTAGGCACATCAATAAAACCAGACAGTCGTTGATAGTTTCAGATTGGTGACTCGAGCATGCTAAGGCTCGGATGAACTCGGCCTAGAAATTTCAAAACCAAGCTTAATATCAGTGTAAAATTGTAGCTTGGTTGCAATATCAGTGTAAATTGTAGCTTGGTTGCAATATCAGTGTAAAATTGTAGCTTGATTGCAATATCCGTGTAAGATTGTAGCGATGTGGCTGGCAATAGCTGCACGCAGTCTCATCATAGCCTCCCTTGAGCTGGCCAGTATAACATTGACGCTGGTTGACTGAGTTTATAGAATGGATCCGCGATTTCTAGTGGATGGAGTGGACACCTGCTTTGCAGTCTGGTCGAGTTACTGTGTGGCGCCACGTGCCATCAATTCTCATCAGTTTTGGCAGGCAGCTTCCTCAGACTGATGGTGGCGTCGGGGTCAGAGTTCAAGGCGCGGTCCAAAGCGAGCGTATTGTCATTGACAGCATTCACCCCCTCGCTCTCCACGGCGCGGTTCAACTTCTTGTCTGCGCGCTTGGCAAGGAACTCGTGATAGCGCTCCAAGGTGATCTGCTTCTGCTTCTCGCGGTATTCATTGGCGAACTTGTACTGGGTATCGGAAAGCACATCCCAGAAAGTAAAGAACGGCTGCAGGTAGTTGGACTTGAACCCCCAGTTCTGATGATGGATATCGTGGTACAAGGCGTTATTTGGGAAAAACATCTGGAATGGGTCGAACGGCAACTTGTAGCCACAATGGTCATCCACGGTTTTCATGGTGGCAAAAGTGTATAAAAGCAACGCCTCGCGGGGCGACAAAGCAGTGATGATGGAGGCCAAGCCGGTGCCGGCGGTATCGAGCAAAAAGCCCTCGATGGGGTCATTGTACAAAGCACCATACGAGTATGGCACGTAGAGCCGGTGGTGGCGCGAGTGGAAGCGCCGGTAGAGAAACTTGTTCACGTGCATCAAGCGGTGGAGCCAGTACTGCCAAGTGTCGATGAAACACAAGGCGATGGCCAACCGCAACATGGACCAGCCGTAGTGGTACAGGAAATACACCACCTGGTCCGGCATGTACCGGAACAACAAGTTCTGCTTGAGGCTCCACATGCGGAAGAGCTCGTGGCCAGTGGTAGGCGGCTCGTCGTAGCGGTAGACGCAGTATCCCACAATGGTTTGGATGATATGCTGGAACACAACATCCGTAATCACCTGCTTCAACGATGCCTTGTTGCGTTTCTCCTCCTCTTCTGATGGGTGGATGCGGTACTTTTCCGCTAGCTCGTACACGTCCATAATGTGGAAGAACGTCGCGTACACCCAATATGCGATCACAGGTGAGAGAACCGCCAACACACCGTCGGGGATTCCGGGAATGAGGTCTGGTTTAGGGAGGATTAGCTGCGTTGGGGGGAGCTCCGAGCTTAGCGGGCTCAGAAAGTTCTTGGCTGACATGGAGGGTGTTTTCGTCCGCTAAATTTCTAGTGCTTGTTTGCTATTTTATTCTCCGGTTGAGTTCAGCTTCCTTGTTGATGGTATTCTTCCGGAAACTAAATGCTGTAGGGTCTTGATGGGGCACAGAATGTTTCAGATGTCTCGGTGGCGTTCGAAATGCTAGGGCGATGGGGTGTTCCAAAATTCTAGGTTTTCAACGATAGGAAAGATTTTCAAGCACTTCAAATCAGGGCAGTTGTAGGGGACCGAGAACTCGGAAAGATGCTAGGGTTTAGGGGTGGTGGCAATTAGGGAGTTCCGAGTGGAGGGACCAGGCGATTCAGATTTGTAAACAGGGGCAACCGCGAGAACTTATATGGATCCGGGTTTCAGGAAGGTTTCAGGTTTAAGAGCTTGCTTCAGAAATGTGGTTCTTTATATGGTCTGATCTAGAAGAGAAATAGGGGAAATCACGATATGTTTGAAGACGTATTGCTTTTATTGGCGTGAATTTCTATGCGCATTTTGCAGCGCGGTATCACCCTCGCAAAGAGAGCGGATGTCGGCTATTGCCCGCATGCACGGGTTTTTGTCCGCCCGGCGGCACAAGACGTTGCTTGCCATAACCGTCCATGCGACGGCGCTAGAAAAAGTCGTGCACGCGGAAACATCAACCAATCGGGCTACAGCTCCCGGCTCCACATTTCGTTGCACATAGTAGACGTACACGTCCTGCACTCGCACCCTTTCTTCAAGGCCAGAGTCTCATGATTCCGAGGGCGGGAGTATGCGCATATTCCCTCGGGTGCATACCGCGTGAGATACTGCTTTCTCGCTGCACGACTCGTGCGCATGCACTTTGCGAGACGCCATGAAATAAATGCAAACACACTACCGCCTTTAATGCGCGTGGTCGGGAGCCCCGCCGACCGCAACTCTTTGATGCGGCGTGGATGCAAATGATCACGTGAAGACGTCCACGCGCCAACGTCCGCGTGTTGCCCACCACGTGCCGACCAGGCCAAAGGCATCCGCGTGTTGCCCACCACGTGCCGATCAGCCCAAAGGCATCCGCGCACGCGCCCGCGCGCACGTGCTCTTTCCTTCAAGCGCCCAGCGCTCCCACCGTGCACTCAACATGTCCAAATCTAAGCAGGCCGACGAGATCTGGGAAAGCACCGAGAAAATCGTATGTATCGTCGAATATATCTGTCCTTCAAGCTAACCTCAGAACACCGAGCTATTCACGCTCACCTACGGGTCTATGGTGGCGCAATTGTGCCGAGATCTCAAGCGTGACTACAACGAGGTCAATCAGCAGCTAGACAAAATGGGCTACAACATTGGCATCCGGCTTATCGAGGAGTTCTTGGCCAAGACCGGCGCCCAGAGGTGCGGAACACTACGCGAGACCGCCGACATGATCAGCCGGATCGGGTTCAGAATGTTTTTAAACATCTCGCCCGCGGTAGAGAACTTCGCTCCAGATGGGAAAAGCTTTTCGCTCGTGTTTAGTGAAAATCCCTTGGCTGAATTCGTGGAATTGCCTGTTACAACTGATCCCCGTGTCCAAAAGGAATTGTGGTATTCTCAGGTATATTGTGGCGTGCTCCGGGGGGCGCTTCAGATGGTGCAGCTTGACACCGAGGTATACTTCTTGAAGGACGTGCTTCGCGGAGACGAAAAGACGGAGATCAGGGTCAAGTTGAACCGGATCTTGAAGGACGAGGTGCCAGCGGGGGAGGAGTAGGCTTTGACGTCCTCTCCGCTACATCTCCATGCACCCCGCTTTGCACCTTCTGTGGTGACCTTCTATGGTGATCTTCTATGGTGTACTTTATTTGGTGACCTCCTATGGTGTACGTTATATGGCGACCTTCTATGGTATGCCCTCTACCGTGCTCACTTTATCTTTCCAATTCCATCACCCAGCCAGCGTGCCACGCCTTTTATCATAGTTCTTCAGGGCATTGCTCATAGTGTTGGCCACTCCACGCGTGGGGCATGCGGATCAAACGACCCGTACTGACCCATGCTCTGGACATACTTTGGTCATTAACTGTGGTTGGTTTTGCATCTGTCTCGGCCTTGGATGGAGGGCACAGCAGGGAATGGGCATGCGGTTTTATACTTGAAACATTTGCACGAGACCGCGCCCAGGTATCCCGAGGCGACCGGGATCAAGGGTGGCAAATAAAGCCCCTGCATGACGCTCCTTGCAGGTGGGTCAAGTAATGTTATATATGAGTGGCCTTTCCCGTGGGAATTACTGCTTCTTTTTTCTCCTTTTCTCCCCTCCTTTCTCCCCTCCTTTTCTCCCGTTTCTGCGTCCTCAATTAACTATTCGCTTTACCTATTGCTCACTGCCCCATCATCCAATTATTCATCCACTGCTTTTGCTACTGTTACTGAATATCTACTGAATATCTACTGATTAATTCGCATCAAATGTTTGCCGCCTCGTACGCATAATAAAATGCTTCTTCTCTATTGCTGATCATATCTGTTGCTGGCTGGTCATTTCTGTTGCTGACTGGTCATTTCTGTTGCTGACTGGTCATTTCTGTTGCTGGCTGTGGTGGCATCATAAAGCAAAAGGACGAAACCTCATAATATCCAAACGTTGTTC
This sequence comes from Metschnikowia similis, assembly GCA_002370765.1. Taxonomy (NCBI): domain Eukaryota; kingdom Fungi; phylum Ascomycota; class Pichiomycetes; order Serinales; family Metschnikowiaceae; genus Metschnikowia; species Metschnikowia similis. Next base: position 54,294 of record NKZP01001116.1, read on the forward strand.
AGATCGCTTGATGATTTTCGCCTATTCCTTGCGACGCGAATGAGGCCACCATGGATTCGCGCAGGAGTTGCACATGCGGTGTCCGGATCATGGGCGTTCGGGCGGTTGCAACTTCTGGCGCGATCCCACGGACGGGCCCAATGCGAATCCCCACAACTACCCCAGAAAGAACACTTCTTTACCGAATAGGCCCACCATGGCCCAGCAACACCATAAAAGAGAGGCCCCAGGCCTCCATTCAACACTCTACAATGCAATCAGCTCTGTGTGCCTCTACATTACTTACAATTTAGTGCTTTGGCTCATGGACGCCGTCATCCACACTTTTTTCAGGGAAGTCCGCCTGAGGGGCGCCTTCAACATCCCCAAGAAGGGAGCGGTGATCTTTGTATGCGGCCCTCACCATAACCAGTTTGTGGATCCCGTCATCTTGATGAGCACGGCCAAAAAATCCTCCGGCCGCCATATTTCCTTGCTCACGGCAGCAAAGTCGTTCCGCACGTGGTACGTGGGGATCCCTGCCCGGTTGTGCAGTGCCATCCCCGTTGAACGGGCCCAGGATCTAGTGAAGAAGCACCAAGGAACAATCTGGGTCGAGAATTTCGGCCCGGAAAACGACAACCTCGTGGTATTGGGAAAGGGAACCCGGTTTCTGCAGGACGCGTGTGTAAAGGGTCTTGTTGGGCTTACCGATTACCTTGGGAACGCCAAAATCAAATCCATTGAGTCGGACACAAAGCTCACTTTGCTGACTCCTTTCAAGGTCAACTTCAAGCTGCCTTCTTCAAAGGATAAGCAAGTCCTTGAGCGCTTGGCCAACGGCTGCGAGTATGTTTTGGCCGACCACATTGATTCCTCCCGTACTTTCGAGCTGGTGTTTGCTCACTTGAATAAAGGGAGGGCCTTGGGGATTTTTCCAGAGGGCGGGCTGCACGACCGTCCAACACTTCTCCCCTTGAAGCCCGGTGTGGCTATCATGGCTCTTGGCGCCGTGGCGGAATCTGACGACCCCAATCAAACTGTGAGCATTGTGCCTGTGGGCTTGAACTATTTTCACCCTAACAGATTTCGGTCCCGGGTGGTGATCGAATACGGAAAACCAATCGTGGTGACCAAAACAGATGGCGAAACGTACGAAAAGGACAACCGTGGAACCGTGAACGAGCTTCTTCAGTTGATCACCCTCCGCTTGAAAGAGGTCACCCAGGGCTGCGAAGATTATGATACGCTTATTGCCATACAAGCAGCAAGACGCTTGTACTTGGGCAACGCACGCGACCAGATTCCCCTCCCCATGGTCGTGGAAATAAACCGGAGACTTATTCGTGGGTACCAGAAGTACTCAGACCGGCCCGATGTGCGTCTGCTTAAAGACGCTGTGGGTGAATACAACAAGCGGCTCATGCAATTGGGTTTGCACGATCACCAAGTCGAATCAATCACTAAAAAAGGCCGGTCAGCGGTATTCTTAACGTTTTTCCTGCGTCTATTCAAGGTGTTTCTTTTCCTTGGTTTGGCTGCTCCCGGAATCTTCATGTTTTCCCCGATCTTCATAGTGGCTAGTCGCATTTCAAAGCAAAAGGCCAAGAAAGCCTTGGCGGCTTCAGTGGTCAAGATAAAGGCCAAGGATGTGATCAGCACGTGGAAAATTCTCGTTGCATTAGGTTTGGCGCCGATCATATACTCGTTCTGGGCGCTCATTGGAACATACTTATTGGTGCGGGCAGATTTGGTAGGGCCTGTGCCCAAGGCCGTGGTGTTTGTGGTGTTTTACTTGTGGAGCGTTCTCACCACGTACGCATCTTTGAGAGTTGGCGAGATCGGAGTGGACTACTATAAATCGTTGCCTCCATTGTTCTACTCTCTTTTACTGGATCAAAAGAACGAACTCCAGATCATGCAGCTCAAGAAAAGACGCCGAGAATTGGCAGAGCAGGTGACAGAATTCTGCCAGAGGTATGGGCCTTCGATGTTCGACGACTTTTCTGAAATTAAGAACAAGTATAGCAAGGGTCCAAAGGTTGATGTGCCAGAGGATCAATCGGAAAATCCACGCAAGGACGGTCACGGCATTCTCAATTTACCTTACTTGGGGGACATCGCAATCTTTTCGAATACCAATGACGCTGAAACTAGTGAAGAGGAAACGGACCATTCTGTTCCAGAGGCAGAAATTCAAGAGCCTCCTATTGAAGACTTTGATGATCAAAATTTGAGACAGCGGAAAAAGCACGTTGGTGAACCCTTGTATTGATTATCTATTGGCAGGCAATATCAATTTGAAGCCATATTGTGGATGGACGATATGAGTTGACCACCGGAATTGGATCAGCCTAGAAAGAGTCTGATGTAGCTATGTTATGGATTGATCTCACCCGGATCAGTGGCTATTGATTGGCACGTGAATCTTTTTCGTGGAATGAGCCTCTTGCAGCAACAAACTACAGAGCGCTTGATTCAAGAGGCTGAGAGGAAGGCTATCGAAGCCGCTCGAGAATGGCATGTGGACTATGTGACCAAAGAGGTATTAGGTGACGATGGTATGCGCCACGATTGCACAGTCGTGTGTGGCCCCAAGCTATGCCGAGCCTTGGAAACAATGTCAATTGATCGCATCTGTGGCAGTGGCATGGCTAGATTAGGCCCTAAATGCGGCCCATTGTTACCAGAAGAGGACTTGAACTGGCGTGCCGCCGATATACAAAAGAGAACAGTATGGTGCCGAATTCGGGAGGCTAGTCTCGTGGCCGAATATTCGTGAGGCTTGCTCCCGTGGGCCCTCTTCTGAGGCAATAGCTTCCACGGACTATAAGTAGTCTGCGCGTGGACTATGAACATTTAACGAAACAAAAAGATTGTCATTCCGAATCGGGAAAAGGCTAAAGCAGCTTGAATGGCAGAACTGCAGCCAACGCACCGGGGCGAACCCGTTGAAGGACCTTGGAGGCTGATGGTACAGAAGTTGGCGGTGCATGCAAACGAGAACGCGATCTCGCAAACCAGGCCCATGTGAGTGCCAAATCACTTGGCCATTGACAAGATATTTGAGCATTCAGCCTCGAATTGCTTTTCCAGGCATCTATTTTCCAAGACAGGCTCATCATCCGCTGGTCCATAATGGAACAATATGTGCGAATTCAAAAATGGGCAGATGCGATTCTCCCGCATTAAGAAAAAGGACAGCGAGACGATCGTCGTGCGGGTCTACCTGAATCAAATGGTGAACATGGCATGGTAGACTCGAGGCAAGCTTTCAGAGGAACTTGCATAATGAAGTTGGAGTTGAAGATCGGAGATTGCCGAACGGAGTTTTGGGTAGTTTGGGGAAGGACACAAGAGTGGAGACTGTGAGGAGTTGAGGGGATTGTGCAAGAAATCTCGTAAAATTTGCAGACGTTTTGACAAGATTTCAATTAAAGAGTGCTGGTGCCGAGCGATCAAATGAAAGGCTCAAATGAAACCCAAATGAAACCCAAATGAAACCCAAATGAAGCCCAATGAATCCCAAATGAAGCCCAATGAATCCCAAATGAAACCCAAATGAACCTCAAATGAAACCCAATGAATCCCAAATGAAAAGCTGTTTCCGGTGCCTCTGCTGATTGAGGAAATTGACAATACTGCATGCAAGCCTCGACAATGGCGTACTCGGTCCCCGGAAACAGAGACCCACGGAAACACATCACAGCCATTTGCTATTTTGGGAAAGTTGCGGCTCGCAACCACTATGCCGACGCCATGGACCAGTTCCAGACTAGCGCACTAGACGAGCAGAAAACCGCCCTGGGGACTATGTGCACACCTGCATGGCGATTTGACGTGGGTTTCCCCCCTTTGGCACCGCAAGCCATGCAAGTGTGCGCGAGGCGCGTATCCTGCTACAAGGCTGGAACCGTTACTTTGGTATAAAAGGCCACTTGCCCCAGATTCGTGGCCACTAACGCCCATTTCCTCGTCTTCCTAACCTGACCTCTCTCAATAAACAACACACTCCTTGTCCCATTATACAACTCTGCGTCGCGGCCCAGTACCACTGCACTCTCCCGCACACTAGTTCTGACTCCCCTTGAACCGAAAAAGTACTTTGGCGCTTAATCAGATCCTTTTAGCCAATACCCATCCGCAATACAAACGACCCCTTACACCATGAAGATTGTTTTGTTGATTGCAGTATTCTTGCAGTGTGCCATTGGCAGCCCTGTGCCCGCCAACTTGGCCTTGAAGGCCGCGGAAGTCCCCTCGTTGAGCAATTTGCCCAAGCGGGAATTCGTGGAGCCTAGTAAGGGTACTGTGGGATCCGTTGGCCCCAGCAGTGCGGTTGTCAACGGGCCCAGTGCTCAGCCGGTTTCGCAATAAAGATAGAGCTCAAGGGAGCAAAGATACGGAACATGAAAATAACAGGTGGAGAACAGAATCCAATGGCCACCAGGTGAGGAGTCACAGATTTGTGAAAGTGGGAGTGACGTGTCCCCCAATGTATCCCCCCCAATGTATCGCTGATTTTAACGTGGTTCGTGAAAATGGCTGTCATCAGAAGTCGTTCAGATCAAGCATACGAGCAGCAACCCCGCTTGTTCGAGACGAACTAAGCGAAGGGCGTTTCCGCTCTTATGCAGCACCCTTGAAGATCTATTGTTTTGGCAACGCACCGGACTATGGAAGCACCTAATGTCAAAGGAAATGTGGTTTTATGGTGGTTTTATGGTGATCTTATGGTGGTTTTATGGTGTTGAATAGACCAGAGCGACCAAGACTGGCCAAAATCCATGGCGGGCGTTGGGCGAGCCTCGAGTTTCCGGAACGCTCGGGAAAGAACACCTGGTGCAGTTTACGAACATCTTTCCCGCGGTGCAGGCTGTGGCGAGGGCGGCGCGAAAGCGAGCGTTCCGATCGCAGTGGGCGCCAGGCGCGCGTTCTAGAGCAGGAACGACGCGTGTTTTGCACCGCCCGCGCGCGGGGCCGGGTAACCACCGACCCAGAGCGGTGCCCAGTGTGCCTGAATTGCCCTTACATCTCTACGGAGGGCTTGAAGGAGATAATGAATGCATGATATCCGCGCTAATTGCTGCAATTCCAGTGTCTTGTGAAGATGTTATGGCTTGTCGAGTGCACCTCGCACCAGCAGGAAAAGCATCTTCAGTACCACTTCCAAGAGTTTCCGCGTTGCTAACTCATTGATGTGATTCCACGGTTTTTTTGCCTGAATAGGGCCGAGCGATTAACTCACGCCCCCTTGATGGGTCTCCACTGCAGGCTGGATGTCCATTCAAAAGGCATGAAACCATGTCCGAAAGACATTATGAATGCTTGAGGGAAGCATGTGAACTATACGGAGTCTTGAAGCCGGTAACTGATTTCTCAGGCTGAGCCAAGTTGCACACGTTGCTAGAAGGTATATTTTCGAGCCATGGCACAATTTCATATCGCATTTGGAGAAGTGTAGTGGACATAGCACGGCTTTTCTCGACGGTCTGTGCAGGAGTTTATGATAACCAGAGGGTAATGTTGAACAGAAAGCTTTGGCAGCCTCCAAGGCCTCCTGAAAGTGAATGGTGAAGCTCAATAGATGTCCGAATCTGAATCATCCCTTAATGAATCATATGGGCCAAAGATTATGGCCAGATGTCGAGGGATTGTCAAGAAAATGTCCTTCAGGATGTTTTAGAGGGGAAGCTTTGGTGGCCTGATGGTGGGAGCCAACATGTGGGTGCTTCTCGTGGAGCCGTCTGGAGCACTATCATAAGGTCAGTGGCGCGCCTTATGTATGTGGGAGTGGCCCTTCGCCCGGGAAAACTCATGGGAGGTTCTGTTCGATCCATGGCTGTATCGGGAAATCAAGAAACCATTGCTGATGATGATGCGTCAACCTGCGTCCTCTCTAGCTTTCATCGGCCAGCAGTTGGGGTGGGTGTGGGAATAGTGAGCATACTGCAAAGCGTCGTCCCAACGGAGATAGGCGGAGTAAGTGTGGAGCCATCTTGATGGAGCCGAAAGGAAGATGGCATTGTGCCATTTGGCAGCCGTTCCAAGATGGTACGCCTGGGCTGAAATTGGCGCGTTCTGGGGCCTTCCAACTCAAGCCCTTTGTCTCGGGCTGCTCTGTGACGTCTCGACCGAAACATGTCAGCAACCATACGACAGCAACCACACGACAGCAACAAGATTTGTCTGGAAACCACCCGAATCGTGGCTTCCATGGGTGGCCAGTTCAGCCTCATAAGTACTAGCTCCTCAGCCGCAAATCACGCGAAAAGTGTTTCGTTGAAAGAAGTCCTCGTTTCGGCTCTTGATTGGTCTACCGATCAGACCATAGCACGACGCCACCGAAGCGGCCAAAAGGAGTCAGGCTCCTTGCAGCGGACTTTGCAGATGAGCAAAGTCTGGTGGCTCATTTTTATGCCAAGAATAGCCGGGGCCGAGTCTCGTTGAAACCGGCAACCTCTGATAAGCCGGTAAATGGTAAGTGTGCCGTGGTGACAAGTGCGGTGTGCCACTTGGTTCTGCCCTTACAATTTGCTTCGAAAGAAGCAGCTTTGGTAGTCAACGCACTGCATGCCACTCATTTAATGGACTATGGTGTCTATGTGCTGAAGTCTTAATGGAAGTAGGAGGCGTGTAAGACTAGTGAATGCCTTAGTATCGTAGAAACTGGTGAAAATTCGGAAAACTGTAAAGTGTGGGTGGTGACAGAAGAAGCAACAGCATGGCTGTGGGGTCAGATACAGTAACGCCCAGTGCTTAGGGATGTGCTGGCGTTACTTGATGCATCGATGAATTCCCCAAAACAAACGGAACTACCTACTTTATATATAAAAAGGCCAAGGGCACGCCGAAGCCTTTGGCACCTTGTGTCGTCAGAAGGTCCCAATGGGGCTAGTCTTTGCCCAGGGCTGCATCCAGGGAGCCCCGCGGCTGCGTCCAATAAGCTGAACTGGGGGTCGCAGGTCTAAGCCTGGAAGGGAAGCTGCCGGTTGAGACAAACCCCTTTTCGGCAGTCAACCAACATCTTCGCAGCTGCTCCATCTAAAATCGGCGATATATGGACATTTATGCAAGACTTGTAGTGCATAGCTATCATGACTTGAACTACACGTCCAGAGTGTCTAACGCGCAGGTTTCAGACGGGACAATCCAATCTTTATCGGGAGCAGGAGGTGTAGGCGAAACCCTGGCAAAGACAAATTTGTCCGCTTGCCATTTTTTTTGAGACTTGAAATGAGTTATTCAGGCCTGACCATTTTGCAGGGAAAGACATGCCAATTTCAAAGAGTGTAAGGAAATACAACCGGAGCTGATCGGCTTCGCAGGTTCCGGGCATAAGTCTATTCATACAACAATGCGTCTATCACGTGGTAGAGGTGCAGAACATCCGCCAGCAGGGAGGGTGCCCCTTTGCAGCCACAAACGCAAAAACAGGTATATAAGGAGCACATTCCCACTCCACCCCCCTTTTGGACATGCAACTATTTTCATTTGCCCATAATACTGCAGTTGAAACACCGCGGCACGACTTCTGACATCCCCATGCGCCACATGTGACAGAATAGAGCTTTGGCTAGACGCATGCAGTTCTTGATATGTTGACTGTTCATATCGTGATTTTGGATATTGGGCCTTGCTTGTGACCGGCCTATTTCCGCATGTCCTGCTGAATTTATTCAGGACGGTTTCGAGGGCACCACCATTTCAAGCTCTCTTCTCACCACGCACCTCCTTTCAACCATGGATCCGCCGGCCACTGGCGAAAGTGCAAAAGCCGCCCACATACGGTTTCGCCAGGTTGGCTAAACAATGGCATAGATATTGACGATTAGAGGAAAGGTGAAATGAGGCACAACATTGGCCAACAAAACAATTCACCACCCGAGCGATCCAGCTACGGAGACTTTAGTTGGGCTTGAGACTTTAGTTGGGCTTGAGACTTGAACTAAAATACTCAGCAATCCTAATTTTACCAATGTTACTGGTATTGCTGAGTATTCGGACATTACCACGTAAATATGCGGATGATTCATTCCAGCTCTTCAAGCTGCAGTATTGTTTCCATCACGGAGCTAAGTGCTGGCGACTCCACCCGTTACCCCTAAAAAAAGCCAAGCACTTACAATAAGAGATGAAGGCCAGCACCTCTGGTCGCCACAATCTTGAAATGATCCGATCTCGTGAAAACTTCAGACTCATTCGCTGACAATTCGCCTAACTATTTATGGAGTCCTTGCAGAGCCATTGACCAGAGTCATCTGCCCCGGCCCCTCGGCAAGAAGAGTGCGCCCTCGGCAAGAAGAGTGCCAACGAATTGACGCCTTGCAAATTGTCTTATTGGTGTCGAAGCAGCTGCGACGTCCAGCATATAAATGCTCGTGCTTCTAGCACGCCCTTAGTGAACGGGGGCCCGTTGGCACTAGTTGAACACCAGGGCAGGCCCCCCGCCAGACATGGCTTCAGCGCATTACGTCATGCAGGCCCGCCCCTTAACTCCAGTCACGTGGCCGGCATTTGCGGCCGATCGGCTTGCGGCGCGCAAGGTCTACAATGACTTGGTCCGCCCGCGTGCAGGCGCGCGGTTTGCCACACCCACTGCCGTGACTAACCTCGGCGCTTTCACCATGTTACAAACCCACCCTCTTTTCCCGTTTTTCCTTGCACCACCTTTCTTTCCCATCGCTGCGCCACCGGACTGAGTCGGCACCTGAACATACGTCGAAGCTTTCCCCTGCTTCCCTAATCCATAACTATTCCCGCCCCTTTTTGTCCTGACTAATCAGCCGATCTCCTCTGATTAGAATCGTCTACAGCTTGTGACGCCACTTCCCTAGTTTCACTTACCGCTGATCCCCTTCAGCAAATCTAAGAAACCATATTCTTCCAGAAGAATCAAAGAAGTTTGATTATTACCAAGCAGCTGTTTGATTTCACCTGATTCACTTTACCCTGGATTTACCCGATTCGCTGGTTTTACTCGACTGAATAGACTTCCCTCACTGGCCTTACTCGAATCACCAGATCATCGCCGCATCAAACAATCGACCGATTCGAATACTGACCAACCATCTGTCTTCCAACCATCTGTCTTCATCAATAGCTGTTCGTCAAAGCCGATTTCCCGCGCTTGATACATTATCATTCCAATCACACAACCTGCCCAAGCACTCTGATATTAGGCAGTCTACAGACCCTTTGCCTCCGTCAAAGTCTCAACCCAGTGACCGTCATATTTACGAGCTTCTCAGATCCAAAGGGAGTTTTCATATTAGCTCTTGAATAACCAGATTCCCCTCCACTAGATCACTGCCCAGGCTATAGTGCCCATTCAGTCTTTGCTTTCCCACAGATTTTTTTCAACCCACTACGATGAAGGTCAATTTCAGAGTATCCACAGAGTGTTCTTTCTCCGTGACGGTTCCAGACAACTCCACGGTCCAGGACTTGCGTAACGCAGCCAAAGTGGGGTGCCCTGAAAACACCAAGCTTCCAAGTGAGTTCAAACTCATCCACAATGGTATCAAGCTCACTCCAAACTACAAAACCCTCGGCGCCTTCTTCGACGATTCGACCCAGGCAGACTTCACGGTGATTCTCATGAGCGAGGCTTCCGACACCCCAACATCCTTGTCGCCGCAGCAGTCGCCTAAACTTCAGGCCGCAGCGATGCCCAAGAAAAAGGCCAAGAAGAACCGGTGCACGTTCGTGTCGTGCACCTCTGCTCCTCTCAGAATGGTGGGCGACTGCGGGCAGTGCCACGGCAAGTTCTGTGCGAAACACCGCTTATTGGAGGACCATATGTGTACAGGCTTACAGTTTTGCAAGGACAATGCCCATGAGCGCAATGCAATGAAACTCCAGAGTGAGAGCACCATCGCTTCACGCGTATAGTATACTTTAATCATCAAAATTATCTTATTTTTATTTACTGCTTGTCGCTTTCTTTTTTTCTCCCATTTAATTGTTCAACCACTCTGCGTCAAAATATGCTGGGCTCGGGCTAAGGGAATGGCTGGCTGCCATGACTTACCTATTCCCGCCATCATACCTAGTGCCGCCATCACTTACCTAGTCCCGGCTTTGATCTGTCCTTTGTTCCTGGTAGATGCCGCTCCTCTTCATGGTCAACACCAGCAGCCATCCTGTACTGCCCCACTGGTCCTTATATTTTAATCGATCAGTCTGCCTGCGTCAAATTCTCGAGAACTTTACTGTAGCGGCCGTTCGTGGCGTTGTTTGCGCGAGTCAAGAGCTTCTCTGCCTCCTGATATGTCTTTTCCTGGATCTCGCTATCAAGATCGTAGGTGTTCCCCAAGGAGATCATCGCCTCTGCCACCGCAGCCCACGAATCCGGCTCTTCTTCATCTTGCGCCACCTTGAGGTAGTCCAAGGCCGTCAGAAGCAACTTTTGCGTGGCCTCGCGGGCTTCGTGCAAGGTCATGCCGTTCAACGACTTCTTGTCCTTCTCAAAGTACGCCAACGTCGTGTAGATATTGGAGGGAGCTTCAGCTTCCATGAGGTACGACTGGCCGAGGCGCTTGCTGAGCTCCCGCCGAAGCGTGAGGTCATGGTCACGACTAGCAGGCGTTTTCGAGTCGTGCAACTCCTTCTCGATCTTGTGGTTCAAGTTGTGCAAGAAGCGCTCGGTATGGTCACGCCACCACACGTTGTATTTGTCATTCTGCACAATGGAGAAGAGCGGGTGCGAGGAGTTGAGCACCACCTGTTCATGGTCGTCGTCGTCGTCATCGTCGTCGTCATCGTCGTCTTCGTTGTGGGAACCTTTATCGTCGCTTTTGGCCCCATGCAGCTTCTCCTGCCCGAAGTTATCCACCATATCCAACAAGTCGTCTAGCGCCTGCAAAAAGTCGGAGTTTTCGAGGCTGAAGTACTCGTAAGCCTCCTGCAGCTCGGCAGCCTTCTCGGCCTCCTCCCACACGGAAAGGCACTCGTCTAACAGCAGGGACAGATCCTTGGTGTCCAGGCTTTTGCGCGAGTCGAGAGTCATGGCGCTTACTTCCAAGAGAGGAATGCGGTTGATGAGTATGCGTGCATGGGCAAACTTCAACGCTATCGAGTTGGGGAACTTCTCGAATCCCGTGTCGATGCGGTCCTGGGCCTCTTTGAAGAATTCCTTTACTTTGTTGGGCTCCTCGGTGTGAAAGAAACCTAACATGGACAAGGCAAGTCCATAGATGCCGTAAAAGACTCCAGTGAGCACGATCTCTTCGTCGACAACTTGGGTGTCAGCTTGGACCTTTTCGGCCTGATGGCTTCCGATTTCATGGACTTCTGTTTCGGTGTTCTGATCTTGTTTGTTATCTCCATGGTCCTTCTCAGTGTGGTTTGTGTCCTCCTTATTGGCTTTCTCAGTCTCTTGGGCGCCTTCTTGGCTCTGCCCATTCTCCACTGGATTGGCCTTGCCCTTCTCTGTGATGGGGCCACTTCCAGACTCCACAGGCTCGCCGGCTTTGGTATTGTGAACCTTTCTAAGAATCCGGTCACACTCATGGATTATGCCGTTGAGCATCAACTCAGAGCGGTCGGACGAGTCGATGAAGTTACGCCAGAGCGCCTTGAGTTGCGCCATGGTGTCGTTGGCAGCGACCTCCTCGGACAAGTCCACGGTGATCAGGTCACTTTCAGCATGGGAGACGGTAGAAAGCTTCGACTTCTTGGCGCGGGCGGCTTGGCCTAGTCCGAGGGCTCTCTTGGGTGGCATTGGGGGCTGGATGAAAAGTGAAGCAAAACGGATGTCATCGTAACCGCAATCACGTGTTGCGCGCATGCAGGCCTGTTGCAGAAATGGCTCATTTCGCAGTCAATGGTGCGGCCTGCACGTAACTCTCTTTCTTCAATGTGCTACACCATACACGGATATCCAATACGTTCGGCGTAGTCACGTGTATTGGCCCTGGCCTTCCATGTTTAGAGCAGGTTGTTGACGCATTCCGGAGCTTCATCCCGTTGACCTGTGCTACCGCTTGGCATCAACGAATATTGCATGTCACACCCTCCATGGGTAGTGCGCGGCCCATGAGTACTGCTGCGATATGCGGTTACAAGGCGGAATCACCCGCGCGAAGAGAGGCGCAGCCAATTCCAGCTTACCTTCAGGAGCGCGCGGGACCATCAGTGCAACTTTTCCGATGCAACCTCGGAGCTCTCCAGATGCAACCTCGGATCCTCCTTGAATGCGACCTTGGTCAAAGGCTAGCCCGGCTGAGACCCTTTCACGAAATACAATGCCAAAGGCTATATGACTTTGGCCACGTTTCTTATAAGTGTAGATGATCCCCTTTTTTTAAGTTCACCAACGAACACATCTTCTCTGAGCACTAGGCGTTACGGAGTCTACCAAGCGAAGCTGAAAGCTATTTTACGGTGAGTAGAGTTCGGCGTGTTCATATCTCGGCCCGTCATTAATTTGGAGAGATGAAAGTGAATCCTCTTGCGACTAGAGCTACCGTATTACGTTATCATAAGGGTAAAAAAGTTCTTTTTGCCAATCCGGTACCTTGCTGTTGCAACCTAAAGCGTAAATATCTGAAGAATATATACGTCAAGTGCAAAAGTCTACATTTTGTACCATACTGTTTCTCAATCAAAATTCGGGCGTGTGGCGCAGTTGGTAGCGCGTTCCCTTAGCATGGGAAAGGTCTCCGGTTCAAATCCGGACTCGTCCATTTTTTCGTTCGTGTCTTTGGTCCAGAAGTTGCTTTCAACATTCGGTACTGTAGACGTGCAAAAACTAAAAGACCCTTCAGTCACTTTCACGCAAAGAGAAGGTTCTGCTGCACCGATACGATAGCTTATACCGTCGCTGCTTCGTTCCTAGGTTATTGCACGGTGCGTTCCAAAACCGATCGAGTCCGTAGCCGCTCGAACATTCTAGGTCGAGTAGTACCCAAAACTCCTTCAAATACATGAAAGTCTCGCGGTGATTTCGAACAATGCGTTTCAGGGTTTTGAGCACTGATATCCCACATAACTGTCGTACACAACCTGAACCAGCATAGCCTACCATTTGTCGAAATATTTGCTTAGTCGGATACCACTCCACACTTAATTTCACTCTAATATCTTGCACCAGAATATACTATGTATTGTGAAAGTTACTAGTACCATACAGCAAAATGTCCGGCCTTGGGACCAATGAGATATGCCACGTGGTTATATATATCTTTGTTGGTTGGGCATTGATAATCAGATGCTCGAGGCTAGGATACTTTTGGTGTTCCATACCTCTTAGAATGTCATCACTGCGCACCTATAGTCAACGCTGGCAAGGCACGTGACAGTAGACCGTCAAGAATTGATATTCTGGTGGACAATCCATGCGGTGCACGTTACGGGATCCACCATTGATCTGCCGGGCCCCCTTCTGTTTTGGCATATTTCAGGTTTTCTGGATTTAATTCGTGACGAATTGGAAATGAGCAGGAAGATTCACTCCCAAAACTTTAGTATAAAAGACACTTCCAAAACTTTAATATACAAGACACTGTTTTCTTTACCGGGTGATCTATTTCGGCTGGTGAGATAAGGTTACTTTGGCGGTCCCAAACGTTTGCATAGGTGGTGAATCTCTTCACCATCAACACTGTTCAACTGTAATATACACTCCTGTGATATGGCATTAAGTTGTCTTTTAACAACTTCTTCAATTCTGCGACTTCTGTCTTCAGCCCTTAATTTATATTCCAAATATACCGAGCTTGCTTCCTCTTCTGATTGACCTCTAACTTGGGCGGCAGTATTGTTCTGAGTCTATCAAGATCATAACCCTTGAAATAATATTCGTTGTCGAGGAATCGAACTTGTGAGGATTCAAACACATGCATGGGATCGAAGGTAAAGAATTAATGCCCGGCACGATGCTCGCTGGGGCCAAGGTAGGCACAGATGACCAGCAGAGCATCAAGCTTGTTGGTTCGTAGTTCGTGAGGAAGAAGGACACTAGCTTTGCAACCGAGTGGGTGTAATTTCTTAGGGGAGATTTTTCGTACCATTCCATAGTCGGAGCGGTGTCTTAAATTTTAAGATCCCATGCATGTGTTTGAATCCTCACAAGTTCGATTCCTCGACAACGAATATTATTCAAGGGTTATGAAGTGGAACATCTCCATGAAGAAGTAATGAATTGGTATTGTGATCAACCAAGTGAAAAATCCAAAGTTGTCTATCCTTGTATATTGATTGGATGACAACAGAGGCAGAATTAGTTTGACTATAATAATGGGAGGCGCATTCATTAAACGCAGTTTGGTAGGGCTACCGTCATTACAACAGCTCAAACGGGAGGAACATAAGGAAACACATATAATCCGTTTTCACTAAACGCTTGTGCATAGAGGGGCACACTTGGACCTTCAACATCTTCAACCATGGCTCCTCTGTATGCAGTCGGGTGAACGTGCCCGCAGGCGCACTCATTCTCATGATCCCAAGTTGTGTTCTTTCCAGTTGGCACTGAGCGTTGATGATGAGTCGTTCGTAGTTTGAAACGTGATGAAACCAAGTGGAGATGAAAGGTATTGTATAACCGCATTTGGTGACATTAGCGAACTTGTGCAAATCTCAAGAGGTGCGCCAGTTTCTGCCAGTCTCAAGAGGTGCGCCAGTTTCTGAGGCCAGTTGCAAACGGCAGTCCTCTAAGCATGTTAGGCCCTCGTTCTGCGCCGCTCTGAATCAGAAAAGGCCATGAATACTTGGCGTGGGAGAATCCAAAATACACTACGGTTCAGTATGTACCAGATGTTTAAGGACGACGTCCAGGCTAGTCTTGTAAAGTGGCTTTTCCCATGCATTCGTGGAGGCGCTGTGTACAGGCCGTGGAAATCCCGAAGGACTTGCACCGCGTGCGGGCTTCATGCTCCACGTGCCAAACCAACGCCTCGGGAGTCATCTTCTTTATCACTTTGGCGTACATGTAAAAGCCCAATCGGCATGAAGGAAGCGGCCGCGGCCCCAAACTACACGTTTCATCAGAACTCCCCGGTTGCGGGAGCATATCACAATGCTAGTTAACACTCGGACCCACGAGGTATATGCAGGCGCGGTACCAAGACACCCGAACAACGTCTCTGCCAGGACGTCTTCAGGCCATGAATGTGATCATGTGATCCATCTTCCGGAACGAGCTCCACACAGAGGCTGTTCCCTTGGTTTTCGGTACCGCGGTGCCGTCTGGAGCAGGTGCTTTATACGTTCAGTTCCTGTGTACAGGGGTGTCTCAGTTCAACCGTACGACTGGGAGCATAGGATGCGAATGCGAGAATATCTCGTGAGAATGCGAGTGTGCATGTGGCTACGCGTCGCTCTTCACGTCTACTTCAACGTATCATGTCAGAACTCGACCCGCCAAGGGACCAGGCCCCACGTCCGCAACATCAGCTGCAGAGTGCTGGTGTGCAAATCAACAATACAGGTGTACAGCTGGAGAACGCTGCACAGTCAGACACCGCTAGTGGACAGGCGCAGCGTGCAGGAGAGCAGAGCCACACTGAAAGTGTCCCCCACAAGGCAGATGTGCCACAAGAAACGGCCGGAGCCAGGCAGTCGGCGGAGTCCGCAGAGGATGAAGAAGAAACAGCGATGTCACTTCCCCTCTCGAAGATTAAGCGCATCTTGAAAATGGACCCCGAATACTTTGGCTCATCGGCCACCGCGGTCTACGCCGCAGGCACCGCCACAGAGCTATTCGTTCAGTACTTGGTGGAGCAGGCCTCCTTGAATGCCAAAGTGGAAAAGAGAAAGAAGATTCAGTACAAAGACTTCAGTTCCGCCGTCAACTCGCAGGAGGCGTTGTACTTTCTCAGTGACACCATCCCTAAGACGCAGATTGTACGCGAGGCCTTGAAGCAAAAGAGGATTAATCTCACTGATGACGACCGCAACAAGTACGAAACACCCGCGGAGAATCCCGTTGTTTCTGACGATTTGGACGCGACGGGCCGTGAAGAATCACAAGCGCCGGCGGTGGCCACCCTGCTGCTTCCAAGGGGTCAGAGCACGTTACCTTTCTCCACTGCAAACAAAATAAACAAGGCGGGCATTCTGAATCTAATGGACAACGATGCTATGCAAATTGACTAGAGCGTGAAATATCACTGTTGATCCGAGGATGGGACGTGAATGCAGGGTCATACGGCGCAGTGATCAAGTGGTCTTTTCATGAAGGCCCGGTTAAGTGGGTCAACTGGTGGTCTTTTCGTGAGAAGCCTGCTATCGAGTCAAGAAGGGGTAAAGCATAACTCATCTCAGATGCGATCCAAGTGTGGCTCCACTTGCAAATCGATGCCGCTCTTCAGTGTGTAATCAGCGGAGACCAGGGTCATGCAATACGCTTCTTCGAGGCTTGCCTGAGAACATAAAGGTGGTTTTGCACTGTCTTCTCCTTCGAAAACTCCTCAGCAGTCCCAAGAGAAAAGCAGTACCGCACCATTTCGTGACACGTCAAGTCTGGGATTTGCCGGCTATATGTGTTAATACCCAGCATCAACAAACGGCAGTACAACCTCTTCAACACAGGCAGCCGCAGGACAGTCTTTCCATCCCAGACCCTCTTCATAAATTTCCACATGTCGGTGAATCTTGTGGCCATGAATCTCTCGTGGCGTGCGTCCTCGTCAAAAACACATATCATGAGCTCCAAAGCGGGTGCCACGAGAGACATGTCCGTGGAGTCGTCGTAATCAGACAATGTTTTGCATCCTGCACTGAGAACCAATAAAAGCAGCCAGTACTGCGCAAGCAACGGCATCAACAAAGTGTAGTTGGTACTCATCAACCCGTAGGCCCTCTTCAACGTCCTCAACACCTGCACCCGGAGCTTGATGGACGGATGGGAGAGTAGCTGCAACCCGTAGGTGAAGATTTGCTGGATGAGCAAGTAGACGTTTTGAGGCACGGCACAAAGCCATTGGTCTTCCTTACCTTCGTCGCTCTTTTCGCCGTCCACCTCATCGTCCGAATCTTCGAATTCCGCGTCACCAAATGGCACTTCCGGATTCTTGAAATATTCCTTTTCCGCGTTGTACTCAAAGGGGTCAGCTAAAATATTTGCGTCATTAATCATGTCCGCCATTTCTGCCCTTGAAACAAGGCCCCAAGGCTTATAGGGCTTAGTGACGCCAAGTTTATGGGAGTCGGATATCTCCTTCTGATACAACTCCGACGTCTTGGCTACGATCTCCTCGAACACATAGAAAAAATTCTCCACCAACCCTGAATAGCCGTGGTATGAGTCAATTATGGTAAACATTTGGCTGAGGACATCGCTTAGCTGGTTCAGCATGAGCAAGTCAATGCCAGAGATTTTCAACACCACTAGCAAAATACCCGAGAGAGACGGAGTCAAGCCACTGGACACGGAGAGCTGAGAGCTCATGGAGTCGATCAAATAGTCGGAGTTTTCTCGCACCAAATCTTGCAACGACGAGTTGTATTGCAAATCCACAATCTGCTGGAGCAGGTGCCTTGCTTGTTGATGCACAATGCTGCTGGGGGAAAAAGTAAGAGCCTCCAAAAGAGGAAAGAGTTGTTCCATCAAAACGTCTGTCTGGAAGTCTTCTTTGTCAAGTCGGGCGGCCATGAGGCTGATGGTTTGGAGTGCTATCGCGTACGATGTTTCGAGCTTCTCGTACTGCTCCATCTTATGCGTCTGCGCTATACTCTGCGCATGCGAGAGCACTTCCTGGGCGTGTTCAAGAAGAAGGTAGGTGACTTCGTCGGGGTCTGGGGACGATTGTTCTCCGAGATCCAAAAATTCGTTCACGTCAAAGGCATCCGGCCGTGCTGCTTCCACTAATTGGTTGACTACCCATAATGCTACCGCATGCAGGTGACTCTGACCATTGACTAGAAGCGAGGAGGCTATTTCTTCTGTATCCGAAACGAAATTCCTGCCAATAAAGGCAAGTGTGGCTTGCACGCTTGTTTCTGAGTCCAGAGTCAAAAAGGTACCGAAAAGACGCGGCCTTTCGCTGGGTACTTCTAAGTCTACCTCCAAATGGCTCAAAGATTCAGTCCTCAAGCCTGTCACCGCTCCCCTAGATGAGACGAGGCTGAGTTTTTTAGCGTCGATATGCGGCGGAAGCTCAATTCCGTCCAACGAGTTCTGTTCAGCGGTACTTCCAAAACTCGGTATCTGGAGCGACCGCTTTTGTTTCTTCAATTCAATGTTTTGCTGTAGAAAAGACGCAATATTCCGAACTGCTTCACTCACCACGTCGTCGATAGATTTTGGACACATCAATGCATCCAGTACACACTTGAGAATGTGTAAATGAAGTCTGAGGGCAGCGAGGCACATAGCCGTTTTTTCTTCGTTCAACGACAGAAGCGTCTGGGGAAGCTGCACTGAAGCCAAGGCCTCTGTCTTGGATAAAAGGTGCTTGTGGAGCAACCGTAGGTGCGTGCGTGGGGCCATGATGTATATGGAAGCAGCCTTCTCCAAGAACAATGCTTCTTGTCGAGCATCTTTGCATTGAATGTGGCTGAGAACGGATAAAATGTCGACATCAACCAACACCAAGTCGTTGAAAAGTGACAGGAAACAGTGGGTGTAGATGTCCAGGGTGAAGTCAAAGATGGCTTTGGCAAGCTTGGGATTCGTGCGGACTTTGTTTGCCCCATTAGAGTTCAACATCAAATTCCGCATGAAGATGAGTACCAGAAGCCGGAACTGCAGGGCGGTACTTTTGAGCCACAGACTCGTTCGGTTGGGGTGTGATTTGTTGACTTTCAACTCAACCAACTGGCTGCTTTCGGCAGCACCCAGTTCCCAAATATTCAGGTCTTTTAGGGTCTCTAGAGACATATTCTTGTGCAGAAACAGCACGTCTAAATCCCTCTGGTCAAACACCTTGACTGCAAAGGCCCCTAAGAGGTCCACAATCTGTACCAAGGAGTCTGTATGCAAATTTTTCGTGACGGCGTGAAAATTGATCACCTTGGAAACGATTCCGGGAAAAACCAACGAGGTGTGATCCGCTGACACGCGCGTGCAGTAGAGCCAGCGAAGCGTGGAGAGGATTCCTGAGACCATATCCTCGTGACGCAGGCCAAGCGGGCCCAAAAGAGAAAGAAGAATACTTGTGGAGTCACCAAGCACAGAGAACCTTTTCGAAGGCGCACCAGGCCTGAAGTACGTGGTTGGGACGCCTTTCAACATGGCCAAAAGACACAGCGCCGCAGCCATATTGAAGTTGTCGTCTTCATGCAGGCGGCCTTCGTCTGCATTCAAGTAGCCACCCTTCTCGTTCGTGAGAAATATCACGAGAGGGAGGATCTGGTCAAGGGATGCTTCATCGCTCAGAAACACCCGCGAAGCGTCATTCAAATACCCAAGGATATGGAGGATGTATTGTACAGGTAGTTTGGGAAGCTCCAGGTGCTTCAAAGCACATGAGATTGGAAAAAAAATATAGTCAGCGAGCTTTGGCGAGATTTCGTAGTCTTGCAGCAGATACTGACGGCGATGGGCGTCTAGCGTGGCGTAGAGCTGTCGGAGTTCATATGCAAGCGGCTCGGGTGCCACGACGTCCTGCTGAGCTAGCAAGGAAACCTGTACGCAAGCCGCTTTAACCTGAGAGAAGAGTTCCTTAGAAGTCCGCCGCACGGGTTCAGATTCCATTAATGTGTAGCGATTTGGTGGGTGACGGAAGATATGGGGTACGGTCAGATATGTACGGATGTGAGGTCCTTCGCGCATGTATTGTATGCACCACTCAGGGGAGTGGACCATGGTGTGATTAGATGAGTGGTGTGCAGGACAGAGGTGAATATGGATAGCCAGTATTATGGAAATAGCTATTTAAGGGCAAAATAGCTTAATAAAAAAGTTGTTAAATTAAATGAATAATTTAATTTAAGGCTTAAAATTGAGTTAATAAAAATAAGCCCATTATTAAATGAGTTAATATAAATAGACAGATTATTAGATAAGTTAATATAATTAGAACCGAATAATAATGGTAAGAAAATAATTCAACACATATTTATTAATTTATCATATCTAACTCTAGGTAAAGTAGCTCTAACTCAAATATAAGTAAAAGCGAAAACATTAGCTTTTAAACCTAAAATAATACCAGCATTATTATAATGCAATTAGTATTAGCAACAGAATACATCGGAGCAGGTATATCTACATTAGCTTTAGGAGGAAGTTCAATAGCAATTGCTTTAGTTTTCGTAGCGTTAATTAACGGTACATCACGTAACCCTTCATTACGTTCTACATTATTCCCTCAAGCAATTTTAGGATTCGCTTTAGCTGAGGCATGTGGATTATTCGCTTTAGTGATCGCTTTCTTATTATTATACGCTGTTTAATTTTTAGGTTCTCCCTAATTTTTTATCAGTTATTTTTTCTTGACTAATTTAGTCATATATATATTCATTAACTGTGATCACATATGTATAAATAATTTTTAAGTATTGAATTATCAGTCATTTTAATATAATTGTGTAAATTTACTTGCATTAATTGCAAGGATGAGTACTCCCCACCGTACTAATAGCACGATTGTCTTCTCCGGTGCAAGTCACCTGCATGCCTTGTAAAGTCTTTTACAACGTAAGTTGAAGGGTGATGCAGTGCGGAGGCACGGCCGCGCACTTGAAAGTGGTTGCAACTTCAGGGCTCATAACGGCTTTCCAAGAGGGCGACCCCAGGACAAATTGATGCAGCCGAGGCATAAGGTTAGCTGCCCTTCGGTACTACATAATTGGGATCATTTTCTGCCCCGGAATCCATGAATCCACAACTAGCGCAGATCTGGTGTAGGTTGGCCTGATTCCCAAACTCATGAGTATCAACCTTCTGTTCAGTGCTTCAATTAGTATGCAGTGATGTACAATATTTAGAGGATTAAGAAGTTCAGCGTTAGAGACGTGGACTTATACAAGTCACTCTTGTCCGACACGTCGTGCCTATCGTCTTACTAGGTAACAGTCTATGCGCGTCATTGGCTGCCTGCATATAACCGAGAAGCACCTAAGCTCTTCAAAACCAGCTAATTAAGAAGAAGTGATTCTAAGAGCTTTGTAGAATCTGACTATGGATCTTTGAACAACGGGCTCTAAAAACTTGGGCCCCACCTCGCAGGCCAAGCTTGGGATTCTAGAGCTTCACCACGTTGGAGTTGTCCCAGTTCTTAGCCCCCAAAAGGCCGCGTACAGGTCCCTGTTCACCTGTGGCTAAGTCTTTCGCTCCAGCAACGTAGTCTATGTATCCATCGGGCCCACAAACAATAGCAAGAGCAGCGTCACTTTTGTGGTGGCGGCCCGTGTCTTGTGCTTGCGCCAAAGCATTTTGGTACCACTTCATTTGAGGCCGCGAGTGCAGCACCGTCTCGTCGTTGTTTAATATGGCCATTTTAAATCTGAGGCTTTCCAAACTCTTTTTCTTTTCGTTATCATTCGTTTCCTCTCCTTGTCCACTGTTTTCGTCGTTCGTGCTTCCGTCTCGAATCCTGTCTGCGCTCTTGCCTTCAGCTTCTCCGGAACAATTCTCCACCTCTTCAGCTCGCATTGGACTGATGTAATTGGGTTTTGCGGGCTCGCTAATGTCTGCACTGCTGAGCCTAATTCTGGGCTGCAGATCGATATGCTCATGGAACCGGGCACGGTCCAACATCTCCAAAAAGAACATGAACCGCTTCAACGGCTCGAGCTCTGAGACGGATTTGGCCGAGTAATGGACATTCACAAAACCTCGGTACGGGTTTCTGCTAAGAAGTACCTGTAAGATGGGGGCAATGCCAGTTCCTGCGCCGTAGAAGTTCAAGGAGTCGTAGTCCGGGATTCCATGATCTAGCTTTACAGCCTCCAAAAGCGTTTCAGGCTCTACCTTTGACGGCAAGTCCCGGAAAATCGGCCGCTCATGCAATGCTTTGAGAGGGTGGTAGGGGAACCGGTATTGCACATGCGGGCCACGGATATCAAGCTCGTCGCCAACATTTTTATCGCTGATGTACCTCGATACCTCGCCGTCTCCATAGCGCTTGATGTAAAAGGTCATGACGCCCCCTTTGTCATAGTCGTCAGAGTCATTTTCAATCACCTTCAACAAAGGCTCTTTTTCGCCCGACCTCGAACGTTCGGACTGCAAGAAATACAACGGCAAAGGAGTATATGAGCGGACCACCATTATTTGAGGCTGCTTGATCTCCACAGACCACATAATGTCGCCGTTCCAGATAGACTTGTTGTCGTAGTGGGCATAGTAGCTCATCTT
This sequence comes from Metschnikowia similis, assembly GCA_002370765.1. Lineage (NCBI taxonomy): Eukaryota > Fungi > Ascomycota > Pichiomycetes > Serinales > Metschnikowiaceae > Metschnikowia > Metschnikowia similis. The sequence continues at coordinate 76,522 of NKZP01001116.1, forward strand.
CCAGCCCAGGTATTTTGGCCGGACCTCCACTAAGAAGTGGTTTTCGTCAATCTGCTGCTTGTGGGTCACCACAAACTTGTGGAAGTGGTTAGTGTCCAAGAGGTCGTTGCTGTCGGAGTCGTCCTGTACAGGATAGAGCCACACCTTGACCGCGTAGGCTGCCCACACTAGCACAGCCGCCGTCAATAGCTTGGGCACATGCCGCGACCACCGCGTGACCTTCTTAGGTTTGCGCTCCTGGTTTGAATGCTTGGTAAAATCGTCTTGGTTGGGAAGCCCAGGATACTCAAACGAAAGCCGCTCGTGGCGGAGTTTCGGAAGATATGGTTTCTTGTTATGCCAAAGAAGTTTTTTGATCCCTGCGCTGGCGTCGAACTCAGCAGGCGCCGCCCGGGACGGCTTGGGTTCCACTTGAAATACCGACTGCTGACCATTTTTGCCAAGCTCAGTGGACAGCGAGGGTGGGTCTGGTTTTGGTGCTTGAGACGAATCAGCATCGTGCGGTTTCGGCGGGAGCCCATGGTTGAATCTAGCACATGGTCGTGCTCGAAGCCTTCGAATGACTGGCTGCCAGGAAGTAGTTCGAAGCATGGCCTTGATCCACCAAAATGCGCTCGCGACATTCGATGACACTGCATACACCCACATTTCTAGGAGCTGAGGTTTGGCATGGGAAACAGCAGTTGAACGTCGAAGTGATGATATGGAAAGAAGGATGAAATCGGCGCCCTTTGAATCATACCATTCTACATTCAGTAGTGAGACTGGATTTCCATCACCCCAGAATTCATAAAACTACTAGTCATGCAACAAGTACTAAACCCCGAGACGAGCAGAGATCTATTAATTGGGGAGCATAGACCCAAGCTCCGAATGCATTGAAATCTAGGCTTGTTGCTGGCTGTTTCGCGTTGGGACTCTCATGGTATCAACGGGCATCTTAGTAAGCCCCAACGGGGAGTTCTTGGGTGCTATTTAAGCTTGTCCTGCAGCCTACTCATTTATGCGATTGGGCATGTACTACCTCAGTCTAATGTGAGCCTCGGACAACGGCTTAACCAGGAGGTGTGAGGAGATGCATTGTTCAAGCACTCATCAAGTACAGACAAGCGCTCAGTCTGGAGCTCATCATTTGGCAGCAGTGCATACGACTCTTACGGTACCTTGTCTTTACAGGCCAAGTACTCGTTGATGAAATGAAGCGATTTCGAGAGCCGGCTTGTTCAGCCCGAATGGAGGTTATGAATGCTATGATTTTCATGCCAAAGAGGTAATAGTGGGATGGAGGTAACAGTGGGATGGAGATAAAAAGTCTTCGTTTACATGGGACACCAGTGCCTGTTGTTGAAGTATAGGATAGTGGTCAGATAATTGTACTGGCAGACACTGGTTCCAATTATGGTTTCTGGTATAACATCAGAGAGATACCGAAAGCATGAGAATATCTGTTTCAAAATGAGCCAAGCGGTGTGGGTTTACCCAACGCCGTAAAGTTGAAAGCAGAAGATCTAGAATATCCTAATGTCTCACTCGCCTCTTTCATTCGGCCATTCTTCATTCAGCCTCCATTCAGCCACATTTTTCTTCAGTCACATTTTCTTCAGCCACATTTTCTTCAGCCACATTTTCTTCAGCCATTTTCTTCAGTCACATTTTCTTCAGCCACATTTTCATTCAGCCTCACTGACTCAGCTTCGGCGCCACTTGTATGATGCCCTTTGCCTCTATGTCCAGTTGTTCAATTTGAACTCCAGTCTTTGATGTCTTCAGCATCCTCTTTCCGGCAAAAGTGACCAGGAAAATGAATTGTTCTTGAAAGCCCAGTTGCAGAATTACTGTGAATTAATTGAACGTAATGAAAAGAGCCTCATTGAACTGTGTGTAGAAAGATGAGTGATGTTTTGAGTCATGTCGAGCTGAAAAAGTAAAATCAATAAAGAAGCATCCCAAAGTGTTTCAACGAATGATTCGTTATGAATAGGTGTGTGTATACAGCACATCTGTGAAGTATTGATCGATTCAATCCTACCCTAATTTGTTCTATATTATTACCAGTTTTTTACCAGGCTCTCCTCATACACAATCCTACCACGGCAGACACTAGGTCCATGGCCCTTGCCGAGGAAATGTCCGGATCATGTAAAATAAGCAGCCAATCTCAATTCTTATAAAGATTGTCTCAGTACTCAAGACTGAGTACTATAGGAGTTCAGTAAGCAGCCAGTATGACGTGCATCTTGCCTAAGAATGTTGGGTGCAGTACACGCCATGAAGTAGGTCTAATCAGCTCCAGGAAATAGCCGCTCTTCCTTACAAATAGCAGTCTCGGGAATTGGATCTCAACTGATTACAAATAGCCACTTCGTCTCCACCATACAATACATATTTCGTGTTGCAGAGATAGCCTCTCGTCAATCTGGCGCGTTAGAGGGCATGTTCATGATGAAGGAACTGTTTCCAAAGGAGGGTACTTGGCATACACTTCGAAAAGACATTGACGTTCAGATCAAATTTCCAGTCAAGCTACCCGTTGTGGTGGGCTCATTATATGCATGCCTTCTCCAGTTCCACTCGGAATGCTTTCCGTCTCCAGGGAAAAGTACTGAGTTGCTCTCTTTGATTGGGCTATGTTAGGCCATACCGCCCCAGTTCCACTCAACTAATGTATTATCGTTTAGCCGGAACATATGTGCCTTTCGACCCGTGTACGCCGGTCGACTACTACTCTCGTAAGATGCAACTTCCGTGAACCTGTATATGGCATCATCCGGACGACAATTCCATCATTTGTAGCACAGAACTGCATAGTTCTTATATGACTTGCTCTAGTTAACCTTGTTCGCGGTCAAGGGACAAATACCAGGAACGCGTGGTCACGTGCCTGGTCCTGGTATCGATCTCACGCATCCGCACTAGAAAAATTTTTCGCATCGGTCCAGTCTGACCCCACCCCGTTCCTGCTCTTCACAACAGTATGTCCTCGTCTAACTAACCAGCACGTTTTCTCCCCAATCAGCAAAACCGAATGGAAGAATTCTGTGTCTTGGCAGGGCCTTCGTGATGGTCAGACAAGAACCGTTGTCTGTACAGCTAGAAGGCTTTGTTGAGACCCAAAATACCTCCCTTTTCGTTAGGAAGCAGGTCGCCGCCTGAGTCCGCTGCTCCATGAATCCTCAAGAGGACACTCATGCTGCTTATGTTTTGTGGTTGTCTTTTACTAACGTGTCAGAAATGACCAGAACCTCAGTTTTAGCCGACGCCTTGAACGCTATCAACAACGCCGAGAAGACAGGCAAGAGACAGGTTTTAATCAGACCTTCCTCAAAGGTCATCATTAGATTTTTGCAGGTGATGCAAAAACATGGTATGTGTGCAGACCTTTTACCCTCACTCCTCCTTTAACTGAAGCATGTTGTTGCTTCCCCGAAATGATAACTGGATGGATTGATCGGTGTTCAGTCCCTTTCTGTCTTTTAAGTTTTCGGGAGATCAAAGAGGGATCGATTCTTACACGGGCTCCGAACCAGTTTCTGTTTCCGTTTACTTTCCCTCGACATTTGTTTTCGCCCTCTATTTGATGCAGTGCCGTTACTAACATTAGGTTACATCGGGGAGTTTGAGTACATCGATGACCACAGATCAGGAAAGATTGTGGTGCAACTAAATGGCAGGTTGAACAAGTGTGGCGTTATCAGCCCCAGGTTCAACGTCAAGATTGGTGATATAGAAAGATGGACTGACAATTTGTTACCAGCCAGGCAGTTTGGCTTTGTGATCTTGACTACTTCCTCTGGTATAATGGACCACGAGGAGGCCAGAAGAAAACACGTGTCCGGAAAGATCTTGGGCTTTGTTTACTAATTGTGTAATAAACAGTACCTTGTAAAATTCAGGTGTAGTGAATGCTGAGTCCATGCAGTATGTTGAGATCAAGAGGCTGACTAAATACTTATCATGAACTCTTGCATCGCACAATCCCTACTCACATATCCATACATCCATACACACATACACATATCCACACATCCACATATCCATCCACACATCCACACACACATCCACACACACATCCACACACACATCCATCCACACATCCACACACACATCCATCCACACATCCACACACACAACCCTATTTCGACACATCCACACACACAACCCTATTTCGACACACCCTTACATATGGAGTCGGCACGTTTAATCGGAAGCCTCTTGTCTTGGACGCTCCGCGCAGCATGTGCCACCCACTTGGTCAACGAATACTTGTACGAATTTACCGAGACGAAAGGTGAGCTGATGCTTCCGACGCTCCAGGCCAGCCACGATTTTGTACATGCTTCGAAGCTATACCGGCTAGGGCGAAACTTGGAGATGGGTGACTTGGTGGTGGCGACCAAACCGTCCGACCCCGACCACCGCATTTGCAAACGTATCACCGGAATGCCCGGAGACGCCATTTTGGTGGATCCTTCTAGCTCGTCAGCAGTCACAAACCCCCCGAACACCTGTATACACAATGATGGCTACAACAAGTTCGTGATTGTGCCTGAAGGCCATGTGTGGGTCACCGGAGATAACCTCAGCCACTCATTGGACTCGCGGTCCTACTCATGGCTACCGATGGCTCTCATAAAGGGTAAGGTAGTGGCTGCCAATTCAATGGACAAGGGACTATGGAGCAAAGATGGAAGCTTCAGTTTCTTCAACTTTCGCTTCATCAAGAACACTTATTTGGAGGACTATGAGTAGTCTCAGCATAGAAGTCTATAATTTCTGGTTAAGCCACTTCTTGTGGAGTCTGGCGCAAGCCCGATTGAATCCAGTCAAATTCGGTGTGATCTGATCTACTGTAGTGTAGTCCGGTCCAGTGTACTGTAGCCTGGTCCAGTGTAGTGTAGCCTGGCCAATGTAGTCTAGCCTGGCCAATGTAGTCTAGCCTGGCCAATGTAGTTTAGCGTGGCCAATATAGTCTAGCCTGGTCCAGTGTAGTTTTGCCAGTCTATTTAGGTCTGCGTTCTCACGCCATCAATATCAAACTACTTCAACAATAACCTTGCATTCATATCATCTACTTGCCCTGATCCGTTTAATCAAGCACGAGCTCTGGCCAATGTAGACAACGAGCGTGCGCCGAAAAAAAGCATAGGTCCAGCAAGTAAAGCTCCCTGGAACAAGATGGTGAAGATGGAAGCTCCCAAGTAGTACTTGGCGAAGGTAAACTCAAACATCGTAAGAGTGCACAAGTAGCCGACCTTCCAAATGGAGCCGTCCTTTGCCCCAAAGAGCTCGTCCTTTAAGGTGGCTAGCCACACAACCAAGAGAACAGCTAACAAAGCCACGGCCAATCCACTGAACACAATAGGGAGGAACGCACCCACTGTTCCGACGTCCTGCTTAAACACATGGTGGATTTCGGGCTTGGCGCCGACCCTCGTCACTTTCTTTTTCAGCAACGAATTCCGAAGCGTCTCACTGGGGTACAACTCCACCACCTTCTCTTCCACTTTGCTTTCAGAACTGGCGGCAATGACAGAAACCAGAATCTTGTCTTGCCATTTCAAAGCATCGGGGAGGTTTCCCACAGAGACCTGAGTCTTGATGTTTTTGAGGTTGAACTTGGGATACAACGCATAGTCCAAGCCGTTATCTCCAGAGAAAGCCAACACGAGTTGGTGTGGCTGGCCTTTTCCTTTGAGCTTGAAGTCGATCTCCAACTTATCAGCTTGGGAGTCAATAGTCAATCCATTGGTGGGCTGCACATTGTTGCCATCCCTACTCAAAGAAACCTTCACATCAGAAACCACGTAAGCCACAGAACTGGACGCAAGAGCTAGCCACGAGATGGCGCTGAAGAACTTCATTAGTCGCTCTGTGAGGGTGCGCTGGAGTGAGACACTTGTTCTTGTTGGCCATACGCGGGGTACTGCACACATTCCTGCCCAGTGTGAATAGTGTCATCGGTATACTTTTGCCAGCGCCAAGGTCCCGACCCCTTTAAAATTCGAGATATTGTTTGCAAGAAAACGTATCCAAGGAGAGTTTTTCAGAATTCCGAAGATTTTCAATGGCACATCTCCACTTCAGATTTCCATGCATAATCTCGAAGGAACAGATTTTTCGGAACAAATATCCCGGGGATAGATTTCAAAACAACAATTCCAGAGATTGTGACACATTCGGGTGGTTATGGGCCCATTTACCGCCTTTGCCTTATATACCGCCTTTGCCTCATTCACATGCTCAGGTGCCTCATTCACATGCTCAGGTGCCTCTTCGGAATGCTTTCTGGAGACTCAAGCAATATCGCACCCATGCCTCCCATCAAGTGGCCAATGTTATGGCAATGTAGAAGCCAAATTCCCGGATTGTCTGCAGTGAACCGTAGTACTGCATGTCCTCCGACTGGTACCAAAATAACGTCACAGTACAGAAAGCTGTCACGAACTCCATGATACTTGTTCTCCACGGCCTCCTGCATGGACGCGTAAGGAAAGTTCTCGTGACCACTAAAGCTAACAACGTGCACGTAGTGCCCATGCAAGTGAATCGGATGGTTGATGTGGCGGTGGTTGTTGATGATCAAATCAACCACCTGGCCGCTGTGAATGGGCGGGTGCAATATCGACGCACAGGTGAGGTCTTGAGAGTCTAGAAGGGGAGGCCTTGTTTCGAAGTCTCGCGGGAGCTGAGTGCGGTTTTTGAACATGGTGAATTGCACACTGCTAAAGCGGTGGAGGTAAAAAACATAGGTCACGTCGGCCTTGTGCAAAGTTTTGAGCTGGTGACTCTCCTCTAACGGCAGTGTTTGGTGCGGCCAGATGCTGCGGTACGAGTCCTGCATTAGGTGCCCGTCCAAGTCCTGATATCGCGTGCCGTGGTCCATCGAGGAGGGCGCTGGGAGAGCAGATGGCTTGCCATAGAAGAGAAGTGCGTGGCCCTCAATATACTGGGTGGTGTACACGGCCAGAAAGCGGATCTTGAAGGGCCGGGCGGTGTCGTGCAAGTCGGCACGGGTCTCTAGTAGCACCGTGGCACGTGACCCCACCGGCAAGAGGATGGAGTGCACCTTTTGGGGCACCACGAAGATGCCGTCCACGGCGATCACGTAGAACGGGTGGTCGTCCACCGAAAAAGCCTTGGTGTACTGGCCACCAGCATTGAGCACGTGGATATACTGCCAACGCCTCCCGTTGGTGTAGTGGATGTGGAGCGCCGATTGCGTGGCTCTGCATGGAGCCAGGTACCCCGGTGCCTCCAAGGCGATGTTATCCATCTCGGTGCCGTTGAGTGCAGCGTCACGACTGCACCCCATGGAGTCGAAGCGAGGGATCTCCGCGAGGCTGGGGTTCTTGCCTGCCAAGCGGTGAAAAACGCTAGGTTTATGGCACTGCACGCGGCCCTTGCCGTTGACCAAGATACTCTGGATGCAGAGCGGGTCGATGTTGTGCTGGAACATGCGTTGGAGCACGTCATCCATGGAATGCTTAAACGCGTCATCGGCAATCAAGTACGCCGGGCGCTTTTCGAGCTCCATGAGCTGGTGCAAGTGTCCGGGGTTAGACGTCACGAGTCTGTATGGGCGCAAGCGACTTTTCCGAGGCACAATGTACATGAGCCCATACAACCCGTCAGACGAGTACCCTCGGTAATGGGCGTGGTACCACAAGGCCCCGCTTTGGTTGCGTGCCTGGAACCGATACCGGTACGTCTCCCCACTGGAGATAGGGTACTGAGTGATGCCAGGCACACCATCGGCCCAGGGAGTGCCGTGCTGGAGGAGGCCATGAAAGTGGAAACTGATCCCCACCTCAAGGTGGTTATGGACGGTGACCGAGATCCACTCATTCTCGTTGGCCTGGATCGTGGGCCCCGGAGATAAGCCGTTGATTGTTTTGATAGACTTGTAGTTTCCGTCCTTGGCCACATACAGTTCGGACACGTTGAACACGTAGCGTGCGGCAAGCACCCCACTGATCAAAACAAAAAACCTCATTTGTTCGTGGGAGCAGCAGGGCCAAAGTCTGTGTTTAATAGCAGTGGTGACCGACTGCAAATTACAAGTGCGGCGTGCTGCAGAGGGGCTGCAAGGAGCCGGGCGCGCGCTCAGAATTTTACCACCGCCTCTGCGGGAGGCACAATTACCAAGTAGTCACTTGACCTAGACACCCGCTCATCAGGCACTCCACCCGGTCCACCAGCATCTATTCCATTTCAAGATGCAATTCCTAACATCTAAAACCGTCTTGTACGTCCGCCAGCTAGGACTCATTTACATCGTGTTCTTGTTGCTCAAGAGGCCAACTACCATCATCAACGCCAAGTTCACCATGCTCTTGGGCGAGGCCATGAATTTGCCTACGGTCCAGGTCACCGAAACCAACCCTCTTTTTGGGATCTTGGCTGTGTTCATCTCCATGCTGGTGGTTGCGGACTTGATACCCACGTTGGCCGATAATGTGACCTACTTTGAGACGTTGGTGCCTGCACGCTTGTTGATGTTTTTCTGCTTGGGGACCTTTTGCATGCTCAGTGAGTACTCTATGTTGGCCAATAACTTGGTGTTCACCTACTCGTTCATAGAGATCTGGTTGAATTTCCTCATATACAACAACCTCAGAGATGAAAAGTACTACCGAGCAAAGGAGTACTTGGAGAAGCACGGCTCGGAGTTGCGAGACTTGGCCAACTCGCAGGTTGTTCCTATCACCAACGACTAGTGGAGTCATCAACCCGTTAACACTGCCGAAAAATTTCTGCATAGCTCACTGAGAGTTGAGGCTACTTGAGACTGGGAATGAACAAACGCTCATCAGCACCTACACCTTTTTGATGGTCACTACTACACCGCAAATGTAGCAGTTACACTATGCTACAGCAACTGCAACTTCAAATTAAAGCTGACTCTTCTGGTCAAGCTATAAGCTACTGGCGGTCACTATACGAGTCACCTAAATGATCACTTCATTGTTCACAACACTGTATAAACTGGGCACTCTGTTCTTCTTGTACACAACTAGACACGATAGCGAAACCTGGAAACGTATCAAGGCCGCGAATCTGATCAGGAGAAGGCCATCAACCTGGAAAATGGTCTGATCCACGTCCAACGGATTCCTAATCGATACCGGCCGGAAAACTTCCGGAACTCCTTCAATGTCACCTATAGTATAGCGTAGGGAAGACGCAACGCCGCAGGAGATTAGCGTTTCTATGTGGATCGATTTAGGAAGTTCAATAAGGTCCACGTGAGGCTTTCCTCTACTTCAAGCACATCGGTGAAGGTCAACTGCAAAACATTGGACCCATTTTGGTTGTTCTCGAGGTCGCCCTTGTTGGCATATTTCAGCACCGTCACCTCCACGACTAAGTTTACCAAGATCTCCAGCGTGGTTAGCTGCACATTGATCTTCAAGTGCTCTCCGAGAACCGTGTTCTCGAGGTAAACCGTGAAGCTAGATACAGGTCTCTGTATGGCCTTCTGAAATGGTCTGTTATCGCTAGAGTCCAAATTTTCGTACTGGCTTTCGCTGATGTGCGTCTGAATGTTATCTCCCAAACTACCGCAGAGCTTTTGAAGAACTGCACGGAGCCGGCCAAAACTGGCCTGATGGCGGATGTGGCCTATCAACGGCCGAAGCATCAACGGATGCGAATTATGCTGTTTCCACTTGGTGAACGATGTGGGGATCTTTTGCTTTAGCTCGAGATTGTAATTGTAGTAGCAACAGAGCATGATCTTCAAGAAGGTGAGAATCTGCTGCGCCTTGTGGTTGTACTTGGATGACTCTTGGTTGGTGTTTTGGTAAAGGTTGCTCAATTCCTCCTCATTGTACTCGTCGTAAACCGCGGTCTCGATCTCGATGATCTGGTCAAAGTCGTCGATGATTATCTTGTTCAGGATTATATTGACGCCATAGTTGATCAACCCTTTGGCTTCCCGCGTTAAGTGGTAGAACAAATCATCCTCGAAAAGAAAATACCGGGCTCGCTCAATGTCTTCGATGAGCTTCTCTCCGCCACTGCAACGCAAGTCCTCCTTGTTGAAGATTGTTTGGCCAGTCAACATGTAGTCATCGTCAACCTTGCTCAATATCCGTACCCGGACGTATCTGTTGGCGGTTGTCTGCGCACCCAACGCACCCAAAGGCTGGAAAATAAGCTGTCCGCTAGCCTCATCTTTTCGGAGAATCGCCCTACCTTTATTGTAGAAGCTGGACCCCGAATCCCCGTACCCATACTGCACACCGAGCGCCTTTGCGTGCGTCTCGGGGTCCCTGAGCTTGTGTAGGACCTCGCCTTGCGCCAATATCTTGTTGATGCTGTTCCAGTATACTTTTTCGCCAGCAACTTCCTCTCGTAGCTGTGCAGCTGAATCTCCGAAGAGGTCCTTGATATGCTTGAGCGATTGGTACTTCCAGCCAAGCCCAATGTGTTCGGTGGTGCCTTTCTTCGCATTGAGTGCGTCGTGTGACCTCTCCACCCGGTCTGAACTCAATGAGCCCAAGGGGGTCGTCTTTATGAGATGAGGCAGGATTGTTGCTTTCGCAATGGCGGGTTTCTCTGCTGATAAAAGGAGGGAGACAAAGTCCAACGAGAGGGATGTTTCATTGAGCGCCGAGTTGATGTGCGTGAGCAACTCGAGGCGCTGCTTTTGGAAAATCTGTGCCCTGCTTTCGGAATCCTGCAAAGGCGCCGCCGTGTCTACCACCTGCTGGGTTTCCTGGCTGCCTGAGGGATTTTGCTCTTGGTATTTGGATTCTATCTCTTGGAGTAAGAGGTCTTCCAGAAGATTGAGAAACGACTTGCGCTCGTCCAAAATCTGCGGGATCAACTCCTGGACGCTCATCTCATCCTCGCTTCTGAGAAAGTGGTCCTTGGAGCTACCATAGAGGCTCTGCTCGACGTGGATCTGGGGGTTGTGGGCGTTGCTCATGCCTTTTTGAGGTGTGTTGTGAGAAACCATATGTCTCGATACTGCATACAAATGAAGAGGACCCTTGGTGTGTAGGGGGACCGACAACTGGTGATTAATGAAGGGTACTTAAAATGGGCATTATGTATCTCTCTATAGCTCGAGTTTGGTCTCAACATTGATATGAATACATTGTGGTCTGCTAGTATGAATTTACTCTCTGGCCCTACCAGTTGGTCTCGGCGCAGTTACATGCAACAGCGCACCTGGGCTCCCGAGATTACAGCTCCCTAATCCATAAAGTCGTCCAAATCACCGTCGTCAATGGCTTGCAATAAATCCACTTCATCTTCCAACCCGTCTAGAGCTTTTCTATTCTCATTCTTGTTGTCTTCGATGGGATAGCGCATGGCCTTGACAGAGTCAGTGTGTAACGACAAGCAGAAGCGAATTCTCTGGTCAAAGTCCTCTTGTGGAAGTTTCGTGGAGTACACGTCCAACAACTCCTTTGATTTCATGAAACCCTGCTCGTGGTCCACTGTGGCCTCAATAACTCCGTCCCGGATAGCCTTAGAGACAATATACTCGGTAGCTTCCTCAGAGTCGAGGTTCAACTTGATACAGATATCCTTCAAGGAAATCTTGGAGTAAGACAATGAGATTTTGCGGATTCCGGTCTTTATGACGTTTTGACGCAACCGAGAGATCAACGTGAAATTGTTGTCTCTAACAAATACTTCCTCGTATTTCTTCACCACGGCTCCAAATAACTTCAAGTCCCCTGAACGCACGGCTTTCGTGACCAAGAAATATGGCTCCACGTTTCCTGTGCTAGACTTGAAGACTTTCAAGCTGGGGATATCACCCATCAACAACTCGATGACAGTGATCAACTTGGTGGCATCCTGCAAGAAGCCTTTGCTGAGGTGTGTTTGAGGAGCCTTTCTGATAGCCACCGTAAGGTATTCGTGTGCGGTGGAATAGTCCAACTGAATGGCATTGATTCTGGATAAGTAGTAATAGTATCTAGCACTCAAGGCATTTCCGGCATTAACAGGAAAAACGATTTTCTCACACAAGTTATTTGCCTGGTTAATGTCATGCGTTAGAATGTAGTTCCTCAACAATAGAGTGATGATGGAGGCGGTAGTTTCATCATCGTGCCTTAAGGTAGCATTTCTTAAGGCATTCAAAAGCGTAGGACGAATCGACAACAAGTCGCCGCGCAATTCACATGTCCGAGACACATAGAACCAGATCTTGGCCAGGATAAAATCAAGCGTTCTTCTGTTGTAGGAGGCGATCAATGAAACTACTGATTCGTTGAACTGCGCCAACTGGTCCAATTTCTCCGTATCCAACAAGTAGATCTGAACGAGTAAGTGGACGTATGCACTGATTTCGGGAAGGTCGCCTAGGCTTGAAGCATTGGCCACTTCAGGCGTGAGAGTCTCGAGTTGCGCTAACAACAATTTCTTTCTCGGATGATTGTCGGCAAAATGTTTGGATATTACTGAGGCCAAGGCCGCGGGATCCGACTTGATTTTGCGCCTCAAAGATCCCAAGTCTCGAAACACCTTGAAAACGTGGCGGTTATCGAACTCAGCGGCGGATCTTTGTAACGACGTGAAGCTCAGCTCGATTTCATTGGCCAAAGAGGCCTCGGTGGCCGCCTTTACCGGGCCTTCGTCCTGAGAGTCATCCTGCATTTGCACATCTCTAGGGCTAGGCATGTTTAGGCAATTGTGCTTGGAAATGGTGGGTCTAGTTGCGTGTTGTCCGCTGTGGTATGGAGTTGGCTTTAGGTTCGCGAGAGGTATGGATGTGCGCCACCCTCACCGAACGAGGCATGGCCGCCCCGCCCTCTCGCCTACTCAGCGCAATGGCGGCGCGGCAACGTCTAGCGAGTTACTTGGCCGTGTTTGAACCGCACAAATGCCACGCCCGTAAAGGGAAAAGTGGAAAATAAAAAAGCAGGAAATCGGTTCAATTTCACCTGCTAATAGAATATCTTCAATTTCACCTGCTAATAGAATATCTTCAAGTTCCCCTCATGATACCAGGGTATGCCAAGGCCAAGTATACCAAGTACACATGCCCTATAACGCACCCAAAATATCGTGAGACGAGAATAGCAGCAAAACCTCTCGAGGCGTTAAATTGATGAATCTGATGTGGTTTCATTCTGGTCACGAGTTCTAGAGAACTCGCATCACAAGTTCCACAGTAGGGCACAGCGGCCAAGGCCGATCGCTGCTTCGCAGCAGGCCCTAAGCGCCATGGCAGCTAGATGCAGGGGGCCCAAAATCTCGCCCAAGCACGGACATTTGTTGCTCGATCCTGCATTCTTGTGCCCTCTCTTAGTAAATCGGATGGGAATTCGAGCGAATATAAATTCCTCGGCTCGCAGCACAATTACTTCGATATTACCCGCTCTCAATTCACCATGAGTAATTGCTCGATTCCATCCACGCCCACCGTACCCAAATTAGTGCCAGTATTTTCCATCAATCTCAAGCTTGAAGGAAGCCCCGAGGTAGTGTTCCAGGACAATACGAAAAGCAAGGTGTTGAACCATGCCAACGTGTTGTGGGGTGAAATCCGCACGGTCAAAAACGATTTGGGGCTTGAATTCGACGTCCTGGATATTCATGGCTTCGACGACATCACCACCAATTCTACTGGGAACTATAACGAGTTGGACTGCAGATTATACGGCAAGACCCCGAGCGGTGCGGGTGCGTTCGTGTCGTACTACGGAATCTTCAACTTGACCAAGGATATCACGGATGTTCTCACTGAACAGTCCAAGGAGCACGACTTTGCTACGTCGTCCCTTCACAACAACCCCAGATTCCAATTGGACGATTCCGCCGAGGACAAGTACAAGTGGGTACAAAAGGAAAACCTCCTCGGTAGGGGCAGATTCTGCCGCAGCCAAGACAATTCCTTGCACGTGCAGTACTTCGTTTACGTGGTCCGTTGAATTTGAGAAACCTAAAACAACCTTCTGGCCGATTATGCGAACTCCAATTGGAAAGCCTCCCATCGAAAGGGCCATGACTATAAATGCCTCTACGCAAAAGTAAAAACCATAACTTTAGGTAGTAGATATCTCTTAGCTAGATACATTTGCAACGGCAGAAACCGACTTTCCACCAAGTCGGTTGAAGCGTTGCGTATTAGAAGAGCCGTATTTGAACAATATATATATTCTACATCGGCATAGCATGCGTGCCATTGTTACAAAGGCGAGAAATTTCTAGGCCCGTCGCCACACAGGACCTAGCAAAACAATCACGTCGATGTCCGATTAAGGCAGTGAAACTTGGAGGTACTCATGACGCACCGTTGTCGAGGCATTCGAGGCACATGGTTTCTTAACAACATGAACTGTTCTGATTGTTGGTCAACGACTGGCCCTTCAAATTGATGTTGGATTTGGTGCTCCCAGAGGCAGCGGCAGCACCTGTATTGTGTGTCATTTGCGTCTTGATCTGTCTCGCCATTGTGAAGAAAGCTTGCTCGACGTTAGAGGACGACAAAGCTGACGTCTCCAAAAACGGAATATCCAAAGCCTCGGCAAACTCCTTAGCTGCAGTGTATTCCACAATCTTCTTGTCGGACAAATCCGCCTTGTTTCCAACCAACAACTTCATCACGCCGCCAGTGGCGTAACGGTCGATCTCCTGTAACCATTGCTTGACATTGTTGAAGGACTCTTGGTCTGTCACGTCATAAACGATAATTATACCATGAGCGCCACGGTAGTACGACGAGGTAATCGTTCTGAAGCGCTCCTGGCCGGCGGTGTCCCAGATTTGCAATTTGATGGTTTTTCCATCAAGCTCGATTGTTCTTATCTTGAAGTCCACTCCAATGGTCGAGATGTAGTCTTGGGTGTATGTGTTGTCAGCAAAACGTAACAACAAACATGACTTTCCGACACCGGAGTCCCCAATCAACAACAATTTGAATAAATAGTCGTACTCGTTATTCATTGCTATTAATGATGGTCGTAATTTAGATAGGGCGCTCGAAGAGTTCTTAATTAAGGTCCAGTCCGAAGAAAAAAATGGGCCAGGTTATGTCAGCGGATAGAGCCAGATTGCGCTTGACAGAAATATGAAGACCAGTAAAATAGTGGGGGGCGACTTAGTTGAGGTCTGATGGAGTGAGGCGTAAGGAGCAAATGGGTATTTTTGAAACGGAGGTGATCATAATCAAGTTTGCGCACGACCCAAAGCCGGGCGCGCATACTCGGTTGCCGCAGTGGGTGGGGGCCCTAAACCCGTACAGCGCGATTGGTTTCGTCATAGTTGCAGCTTGTTTTGAATACTTATGTGGACTAGCGTATTACATGAACAAGCCAGTAAACTTCACAACCATACAAAACGCATATAGCGGTCATATTTGTAGAAAGCAGAGCTACAAACAAGGAGCGAGGACCATGGAGAATAGAGCCACGGATACTACAGCAAAAGCACCGCAGCCAGAGATTCCCTAGACAAAGAGATCACGGCCTCAAAGAACAATCATCAACACATTGTCAAGCATTACCAAAAACCGTTCTTTCATTGTTCTATTTTGGCCACCTCAGCCGCAACTTCGGTTGGAGTCGCACGGCTTCCGCGCAACTTTTTATTTGCAATCGCAAGCATCTTTGAAAACCAAAACACATTCAACACATCAAGCAAGACATTCAAGCCCAAAATGGAGATGGGCAACAAATATGTCGTGTGTTGTGCAACCTGATACATGTCAATTGCCACCAATGAAACCGCGTAGAAACCCCAAACGATGCGCACCAAGAAGAAGATTGCGATGAGTAGAAGCCCATTGATGGCCATCACCTTATCGCTGATGGTCCCCGCAGGCAAGCGGGAGCCGAACCAGTTGATGTTGACAAAAGGAGTGCTGAGCTCAAAAAGTAAGAAGGCAGGCATCCACGGCAAACAGTATGGGATAAGCGAGCACGTGAACACGTACAAGGCAGCAAACGCGTGTAATAGGAAGCCAAGCCCAAAGAGTTTCCTGTGCTTAAGACAAACGTACAAGTCCCACACAAAATAGCCCACGGTTAGAGCAGAAACAAAGCCGTTATATGCAGTATACCCGTAGATCGAGCTGTAAGGATCAGACATTCTGTTTTTCACGTGCAGATGGTTCCAGCCGGGAAGAAGAGCGGCGATGGAAACGACACATTGCACCATGGAAACAACGTGGATGTCGAAGTTCAATTTGGTCTTCATACTCAAGCCGGTGTAGTTCTTTCCGAAGCAGGCCTTGCAGACCAGAGGAGAACTTAGCTGAACAAGGAAGTAGAATACGGCTGCGCCTAAGGCCTCGTGCCAATGGGCAAGAAAGGCATTGGTGGGATGCGCTGGAAAAGGTCTGGTCCAAGCCAAGGGATCCTCGGTACAAACGGGCAAAAATGCTAAAGGACCCATGAGGACGGGTAACTTGTTTGGGTTAGCTGATGGTTTTGGCGGTGAAGAGCGAGATGAGGGTGTCAGTGAGGTCAGGAGATGGTACACTCGTTGGACAGTCCCAGATGCTAGCTTCTGACATTTCGCGGTCCCGTGGACTGCACATTGCCATGGATCCAACGTGCAATCGCATGTTAAAAATATAATTCCGTCTAAGTACATGTAAACGTCTGTGCATCACGCCAACAGTTGGAGTGCTTCAGTAGTAGGACTCACCAGGGAGTCTTTATGGAATTTCATTGGTGGGTATATTAGCAAGTCTCGCCACCATGGGTATTTTTGATTACTATTCTGAGCTGATGCGACAGCCCCTTTTGTTTTGGAGTAGGTCTTCACAGTTCCCTTGTAGGGCTCTGTCCTCATCAGGCTAACTGCTCAATCAGGATGTTCAGGGAGACAATTTGTTAAGGTTCGCTATGCGTTATGCATAAACCACGCGCTCAGCCTTCAACCTTCATCACACATGTGGACTGTACAGTGAGTATCCGAGGCGGTCATGTCCCAGGGCACTCTAGCAAATTTGAACAAGTCAATTATTCAAAAGCCTCATAATTCGTAGTACAGTCGTTCAGACCAAACGGGTCGTATTACTCCATCTTTCATTAGAGCTCGAAACTCGCTATCGTTGAAACCGGAGAATTGACTCATTTGTACAGCCTTGAAGTCAAGGGTCAAGCGGACGAAGATGAGCTGTATCAGTTGAGGCGGGCCTCACTCTGAAGTATGCTTTAGCATCTATGGACAAAAATAGTAATTGATCATTGGCTTGAAAAAGAAGACGTGTTCATTCATGTCATTACACTCCTGTTCTTCAACATATAAATCAAATAACGGCTGTTTACAACGTCTTAGCAGAGTCTGGATTATGACCAGGGCCAAAAATTGGATGATTTAGTCTATTTCTAATCTCAAAATTACCCCAAATGAAATCCACAAAGTTGTGAACTTTGCATTTACATCGTGAGACCTTAGTTTGGAAACGAGATTGGTGAGCGTGTGCTCTTATCGTATACGAATTGCACCCAACTGCTGCCAACAGCATATCCGCGGAGACAGCTCGAGCTACGACTTCATGGACTGGGCCATTTGACCTCGCATCGCACTATGAATCCATTAATACCCACCATTGTATGGCCATGCTCTGGTCTAAATTGGGCTTCTGGAAAATTTTGCCTAGTTTTACTGCACGAGTTACCCTAGTGCGTGTAAAGTGCTGCCTCCGTGGTCTCGAACAGAATAATTTATGCAAGGCGAAGCACGAAGTGCAAAACTGAATGCCCCCTTGAGGAAACTGCGTGACCGGACCGGAAGCTCTGGAGTGTCACAAGAATCCTCTTCACATTAAAATGAGAAACCATTCATGGCCATGACGTTCGGGAATTTCCCGTTCGCAGTCCCCATCGCGCGAATTCCGGCGCTGGGCTACGGCGCAAGTGCACGAGGTGTCGCGAAAACAGCCGTCTCACTTTCAACGCATCAAGTGCGCTTTGTTCCACCCTTCTTACTCTATCCAGTATGTCTTACCCGTTAGTTTGTTTAGGAAATCCCTTGTTAGACTTGCAAGTCGATGTCGATGCCAATTACTTGGCCAAGTATTCTCTCAAAGCAGATGACGCCATTTTGGTCGAGGAAAAACACATGCCCATCTACGAGGAAGTGCTAAAGATGCCGGGCTTGAAGTTGGTGGCCGGCGGAGCTGCACAAAATACTGCCCGAGGTGCCCAATACATCTTAGAGCCCAATAGTGTCGTGTATTTTGGCTCGGTTGGCGCTGACGTTTACGCTGAGCAGTTGAACCAGGCCAATGCCACTTACGGCTTGAAGACCCTCTACCAGGTCCAGGAAAAGACCGCCACGGGAAAATGCGCTGCCTTGATTACTGGTAAGCACAGATCTTTGGTGACCGACTTGGCTGCAGCCAATGAATTCACCCCATCTCACTTGCAAAAGGAAGAGAACTGGAAGTACGTGGAGAGTGCCAAGTACTTCTACATTGGAGGCTTCCATTTGACGGTATCCCCTGAAGCCATCCAACTCTTGGGAAAACATGCTTCTGACAACAACAAAACCCTTCTCTTGAACTTCTCTGCACCTTTTATCCCACAGTTTTTCAAGGATGCTTTGGACGCGTCCGTTCCATACTGTGACTTCAT
The DNA here is from genome assembly GCA_002370765.1 of Metschnikowia similis. NCBI lineage: Eukaryota > Fungi > Ascomycota > Pichiomycetes > Serinales > Metschnikowiaceae > Metschnikowia > Metschnikowia similis. The sequence goes on from NKZP01001116.1 coordinate 95,076, forward strand.
TATCGCTAACGAGTCGGAAGCTGCTGCCTACGCAGAATCGCATGGTATTGATTCCAAGGATGTCACGGAAATCGCCAAGCACATTGCCAAGTTACCTAAGAAAAACGCGCAGAAGCCTAGAACCGTTGTCTTCACCCAAGGCACTGGTCCAACTATCACGGTTACTTACGATGCCAAAAAGGACCATTTTGACGTCAGTCTGTACGATGTTGTCGAGTTGGCTCAGGAGAAGGTCGTGGACACCAACGGCGCCGGAGATGCCTTTGCTTCGGGTTTCGTGGCAGCTTTGGTGCAGGAAAAGTCCATATCAGAAGCCGTAGCTCTCGGTCAATGGGCAGCCTCTATCTCCATCCAGGAAGTCGGCCCCACTTTCCCTTTCCCCAAGGTATTCCCTAACTAGACCCATCGCTACTCAGTCACGTGACTCATGCGCTCGTACAAAATATGCAGGTCCCTTGGCTCTCAAAGCGTATGTGTTAAGGATTGAAACCATTGCCGTCTAGCACGTCTGTGCTATAATGGCCTGCAATATTGCAATATCTGACAAAGCCTAAGTTGTTTGGCACTCGAACCCTAGAGGCGTGTATATGCACTAATTCAACATTGTGCATTGCGCACTAAAAAATTCCCATCGCGTCTCAAATTAAAACCTTGTACAAAACCTCGTACTACACAACGCAGTCCCCATGACTGTTTCAAGAGATCACTACTACAGGCTCGCGTCAGAAGTTCCCCAAGAGCGCATTGAGGCAGCCACGGCCTTGCTTTCAGAGCTTTCTAAAGAACAAGATAAGGAAGAATGGGAGTACGCATTGAACAGACTCATTAAAGGCTTGACCTCTTTGAAACAATCTGCACGTTACGGCTTTTCCATGGCCTTGACAGAGCTCATCCGAGATCTCGTGGTGCGTGAAGAATTCGACTTGACTATTGAGTCATACTTGCAGAGGCTCACCGAGGCAAGCCATGTTTCAAATTCTATGAAAGGCCTGCAGATTCGGGCGCTCTTGTTTGGACGTCTATTCGGGTTCCAGGCGTTAATCAATTCCAATTTGTTGCTAGACCCAAAGGCTTCATCACTGAAAGTCTTGGTCAACTTCGTAGGTGCTTTGGTGCATTTGTCAGGAATGAAGTCCTGGTTGAGAGAAACGGCGATGTACTCGATGTGCCAGTTTGTAACCAAATACTTGGAGTCCGGGTTCCAGGATGACGAAACGACCGTGGCATTCTTGCAGAGTATTTGCGATGAAGGCTTGGTCTTCACCACTGAGGGACTTGCCGTATACATGAGTATCCCTCGGCAAGACCTTCCAAGGTTATGTGACCACTTGCGAAGCTCTAGTCAATGGAAAAATGGAGATCCAATGACTAGAGGAAACCTCTCTACGCTAGCCAAGGTCCTCAAAGATGCGGAAGTGGTGGACAGGCTAGACGATGAAGAGAATCACGATGAAGAAAACCTGGCCAAGCTGACCAAAAACGGTAAGCAGAAGGGCTCGTGGTCTTCCAAGATCCCATTTGTGTGGGACCACATTTTAGCCCATTTTCTTCGTATTGCCGACGAGGAAACGGAGGATTTCGTGGAGTCTGATGAAAGCGCAAAGAAGCGCAAGAAGTCTTCTACAAAATCAAAGAAGAAATCCAAGGCTAATGCGGTTGAACTGATTGCATTGGGAGAGTTTTGGAGAGTTGTTATTGACGATACTATGTTTAGCGAGAAATCTTCTCCTGAACGCAAGTACTGGGGCCTAGACATATTTACCAAATTCTTGGTCAAAATGCCCAGCTCCATGGTCGGCTGCCTCTTGACCCCAAACCTTTTGCGCTGTCTCGCAGCTAATGCGAAAAAGAGCGACAAGCTCTTGAACAAATTCTCCAAAAAGGCCTTGAACACTGTCATCAAAATCTGCCACGAAGACTTGTCGAAGATTGTGCCCTGCCTTCATGCCATAATCGATGAAGAAGCTGGCAATAATTGGAACCTTGATTCCTCTACCAAGATTAAAGTCATTGATTCCCTTGTGGGAGTATTGGGCCACCTCGACGACCCTAATTCCTTGCCAGGACACAATGCCGAGGACCTAGTGGCGGGCATATACAATGTATTACAGCTGCGATACAAGAGTGCTTTAAAGACTCAAAAAGAATTGCTGCTCAGCGATGAGCCAGTGCGACAAAAGTATTCCAACGATATTATTCTCCGGTGGGTATTAGACAAGATGATCTTATTGTTCAGGTCAAGCAAGAAACTCAAAAGCTTGCCGATTAAGGTCATGGATGACTTCGTGAAGTTCATCATTCAGCAAGGATACTTTAAGGCTGTTAAGGGTCCCACGCCCTCGCAGAATATACAGGAAATTGCCCATGAAAAGCTTAATTTGTTTTTGGCCGACTTCATCTTACAAAAACGCAAGGGCCATTCTTGGTCGCTCCACTGCGTGAATCAATTGAAGAAGCTTGAGAAAAATGACGATCTCGAATTGGCCCTCGATATTTCTGGCGAGTTGGCTTCTATCAGAGACAAGACATTGGTAACCTTGAATGAGATCAAACAGGCCATGAAAGGTGACTCTTCAAAAAAGGACCAGCTCTACTGCTTCGAGTTGCTATTCTCCATGGTGCTTCTTCAGTTGTATGTCGGAGAAGCCGAGACCGTAAGTGTCCTAGAGGACTTGAAAGTCAGCTATGATAGCACTTTTGGTGAAGACACTCCCGATATAAACTCAAGTGAGATCATCACCGAGATAATTCTTTCATTCATTTCCCGAAAGTCAGGCTTATTGAAGAAAGTGTCAAACATAGTGTGGGAGTCCTTCATGTGCCAAAACATTGGCGGAGAGTTAAATGTTAACGAACAATGCTTTGAACGCTTTTTCGCCATCTTGGCTGCATCGGAAGATGCTCAAGGACAAAAGAACTTATTCGAGGGAGAGGAAGAATATGGAGCTGGCGAAGAGACCGATAACAATCAGAGCAGTGATGAAGGTGAAAAGGAAAGCGACGACTATAGTGGCGACGAAAGTGACATTGCGAATGTCCAAAGCAAACATGCTTCCACAAATGACGAAGTGGAGAAAGAAACTAACATCAAACTTGCAAACGCCCTTGGTATCAACCAATACGACGGAGAAGTTAAATTCGATGACCTTGACTCTTTTGGTGACGATGACGACAAGTACGAGTCCGAGTCCATGGACGATGAGCAAATGATGGCCATAGACGAGGAATTATCCAGAATATTCAAGGAAAGACACGACGCTCTTTCTGCAAACAACCAGAACAAAAAGCGTGCGGAACAGGTTCTGGCCAAGGACCAGGTAATTTTGTTTAAAAACAGAGTACTTGATCTCATGGAATCTTTCTTGAAGCAGCAGCCCAATTCATTACTTGGGCTCAGTTTTATCCGTCCATTAGTGAATGTCATAAACCTGACCAAGGATAAGAACGTTGGACTTAAGGCTCACAAGCTTCTCAAAACCAAAGTCAGCAAAGTCAAGCCCAGTCAAGAAGAAATTGTTGCGGCATACTCATCGAAGGAGGAAATTGAGTGTTTTACTAACAAGCTCCTTGAGGACATCAAGTGGCTTCAGGACCAGGCCGGCACCAATTCCCACAACAATGCGCACGGTGCCGCGTGCGGCCAGAGTTGTATCATCATTTCAAAATGCTTGGTATCTATCAACAAGGATTACTTGAAGGAAATCATCTCCATATACGCGGCTGCAATGACACAATGGTCCATGGATAGCAAGAATAAGCTCCACGCCAGTATGTTCTTTGAATTTGTCAACTGGCTTAACGACAAACGTGGACCAAAATGAAATCTTTGTATATAGGAAAAAAAATTTGTATTTTCGATATTGTGTGAAACACACTCTTGTAGTTTCAGGACCATAATTAGTGAAGCACACATGCCGAACTCTTGACAACTCTAAAACCTTCTTTTTCGCCTCTTTGCCAGCTATTCTCCTCAACTCTTAATCTTGATGATCGAAGAGAACATGAAATATAAGCTTTCGACTGGTACGGGTCTCGATCAGCAGTGGTATCCCCGCGCGGTCCGCTTGGCGCTTTAGGTTGCATCAAATATCCGATGTATTGGCCACGTGTCCCAGTTCCCAATAAGCATTCAAGATCATAACTTCATACATCACCGCCAAGGTCTCATGCAACATCCTCAAGGATCAAGGGGTTTAATTTCTATATCGCGACCCATTGCACTTTTATCGCCTGCTGCCCACACATCCGGCATTCTCTTCTCCCAATATAGCATTTCCACATTGATTGGTCCAAAATCCAATGATCTGTCCTACTTTTACAGTTTATCATATCTGTCATAAAGAGAGTTCGAGATTTCCCACTTTTTCAGCCGCTTCGTGGGTAGTGCACTACACAAGGGGACAAATGGGAAGCGGTTTCGTTCCCGAAGCGTAACCTTGAAGGTGGCTGTTTACCATGACGAACGGCCCCGCTAACCCATTCGGACTGGTCACTTTCTATTCGCACTCATGTCATCTATTCTTCCGTGAGACATCAGTGCGTGTTTTCTATCTAACAGAATGTTTACTCTTGTTCTAGTAACTACCCGTGAATACCTCCTCTCTAAGGCGTGTTGTTACTAAAGAATTTAACAGATTTTATATATTTTTTTTGTTTTTTTTTTTATTTTTCGAAAAGTTTTTGGACCCTTTGCAGTTCCATAGCAATATCTCTAGCAATATTTGTCTCATTCAAAGACCTGAGCCAAGAATCTCAGTGAAATGTCCTCGAATGTCAGCTGCAACTCTGCGCGCAGCTCTCGCACCATTTGGTGCTGTGTCTTAAGACGCAGCAACTTCTCCAGCAAAATTTTCTGCACCTCCTGCACTCGACACTTGTCCATAAACTCAGCTTGTTTATCGTCACTTTCGCAGCCAATGAAGCTATCGAATTGCCGCTTAGTTAAATCGTCGCAGTTGATGTTTTTTCTGTACGCATTCCTGAACAGCTCATGGAAAACCATTTTGAAGCTGAAGGCCTTCTCGTAATTGCCTAGGATATGCTCCAACCTCGTGGTGAAACCACCTTCAATTTTCTGGATACCTTCGTATACACTTGCTTCCATTTTGTCCATTAGCAAGAAGTCGTCCATGATTTCGATGAAGCAAGCCTTCAACTTTGTAAGAATCGGCGTGGTTTTTTCATGGTTGCCAATCTCCACGCAGTAATTGTAGAACGAGCCAGCAGCAGCCTTGACGTTGCCCATCAACAGGTACATGTACTTTTCAATAAGATCATAGTTTTCAAGGTGCACTAAAAGGCTTTCTTGGCACTTGTCCATGATCTTATCTTGTGCGAGTATCACCGCCTTCATGTGCGACAATTGGGTGCAAATGGCTTCTGCGTCCTGAATTCCGGTGCTGCTTCGCGCTTTCACACACATCAACTCGTATTGTTGCAACACGGTTTCACTTGCACTGAACTCGGTTGTAATGTCCATATCACCAATTTCAATAAAAGTTCGGAAACTCCCCTTGATGCTTTTGTCCATGGCGCCATTTAGGTGTTCCCCAACTTCAAGGTGCTCGAGTCGCAACGGCTCCTGCGCACACTTGACCACTTTGAACTTCATGTTGGTAACATAGTTGTTGAAAGCCACTTCCATGCTGGACTTCTGGATGCTTTTTAAATTGATGCAAACACATTGGAGATCGATAGCTGCACCGGTAGCCAACTTCGGCACAAAGCTTTCTTCCAAACCAAGCTCATGCCACCACATACTTTTTGGGTCTCTGACCCAGCAATCGCTATCAAAAAGCTCATACTTGAGAGTGTCTTGTTTAGACAGAATATCCCGCATCTCCTTGAAGTCTTGAGAGTCTCTTTCAAAGATTGGCCCACAAGTCTCGGTCCCCTCATATGCTTTGCTTTCGTTTGCAAAAAGTCTCTCAATCTGGGAAGCCTTTTTCAAGAAAAACTTGTGGAGCGACATTTGGGGGAGGTCTCTGATAAATATATCCTTTGAATATGCCTTGTTCTCACCGAAAGTTTTGGTTTCAGTGATAGTCTCAAGTTTCCTGATGAACCGCTTATTACGGAATTTTGGTATATCGAGGCTTTTGGACTTGACAAGTGCGTTCTCGTGGTCGACTGTGTCATCCACCTCCGATCTTTCGGGACTCCAGTTTTCTTTCTGAGATTCAGTGCTCGTAGGGTCTTGAGCACACTCTTCCGAAAAACTCTCTTCGGAATACACAGATGACGACCCCGAGGCGGACTCAGAATAAAAGTCTTCGTCGCTTGACTCTATATCTTCATAAACTTCCGAGGCTATGGACTCATCGGAAGGAACCAGGTTAATTTCAAAGTCATAGTAAAGAGGCAGCAAGTCCTCAGACAGTGACACGGGGTGCTCAGCTGCTCTTGGTGATGCTGTCCCAGCGTAAACATGATACTTGCTAAGTGGATGCCCATAAAGACCACTTGCTTTTTCGGTTACATGAAAAGTGGATTCTTCAGGAGAAGATATAGTCTGGGTAGACTTGTTCAGCACAGCTTCAGACAGGCAAATCTCAGGCAGGCAAGTTCTGAGTAGGCAAGTTTCAAGCACGTTGATATCAGGCGCGGTAGCAAAATTTTCAACCAGGGCAGGAAGTTGACCTGCCTCGCTTTTTTCGTGCTCGACCTGAGCAGCACAAATAAAAAGGGGCCATGATGTTTCCTTTTCACCAGCTTCGAACTTGCTTTCTGCTTCGGCCTGCTTCAATAAATCAGTAAGAACGGGTGCACTGGAGGTATCAGAATGTTCCGCGCAACTTTCGCGATTAAAATCAGACACAGATTTGGCGGTACCAGGCTGATAATTGTCAAAAATAGTCACAGACTCGGGATGAGAATTCGATCTAGGGCGGTGCAAGAAGTTCAAGCTTGCCCTCAAGTGCAGGGTAGCCTCGTAGCCATCAATGACTTTGTCGCGATAGTCAGCACATTCGCTCTCGAAGTATCCTTTGGTGAAAAGTGCCAATTGGTTTTCTGCAGTCACTTCAAGCCGCTGTGACTCGCTGAAATATGGGTTCAGAATCACCAATCTGGGCTTGAATTGTTGACCAAAAACGAACCGCTTCACCGCATGCGCGGCGCTCAAGCTGCAACAATACGCGCGGTGTGCAGAAATACGGCGCGTCCCGTTCTTTTCCACAGGACACTCGTCCCACTCACAAACTCGGGTCCTCTGGCGGTAGCAAGCCTCATGTCGTTTCATTTGTCTTAACTCCACGAAAATCTTGCTCCATTTTTTTGTTGCCTTAAAATGAGCTTCGTGGTTGTTCTGCGAACTCTTGAACTTCTTTGGCACTGGTTGCCGAGGCCGCACAAATTCAGCTTTTGCACTCGGCGCTGCTGGCATTTGCTTCTTGAACAAAAACAATCCTTTAGACAGTAACAAAAGTTCGGAGCTCCAGAGGTTCTTGAGCTTGCGTGTAATCGAAACCACTTTTGTGTCTTGAGATACATCAACAAGGCCCAGATTTGCTGTTTCGAAAACAGGTGCTGAGCCAATCAATTCATGTTCCTGGCTAGTTCCAGAAACTTTCACAGGAATTACCAAGGAGTAACATGCTGCCTTTTCACTTTCAAACACTTCAGTTGGATCAGTGATAGTCGTTGGCTTCAAAGAGCTAAGCGTGGAGTCCACTATAGGCTTAGCTTCGCGAGCCTTATCTTCCAAAAGATCCATTGGAGACGGCACCAAGTCCCCAGGGTTGAAATCGGTGGCAGCGGGAGGAAGAGTGGAGTACTGATCAATCATTTGATTCACTTAGTAAGTTCACTCTTGGGTGGGAAATCTCAGAAGCTGAAGTAAAACTCAGGAAGAGACGGATTAGTCGATTCTTTGCTGGCAGGTATCGAAAGTTCAATAAAGTAGTTATTGAAGCTGATAGCTGGGAGAAGAAGTGATGATAAAAAATTTTGGAGTGCAAATCTGTGGTTTATATAGAAGAGCACATACCACAAATCTGATCTCACAAAGCTCTTTTTTTGCACCCAAAGCTGATAATGTTATGCGCAGCACTCAGCATGTGGAGAAATTGCTTTGGAAAGTGATCTGCGATCAGAATTTTCTCATATCTTACATTACTAATTTTTTTTTTGAAACTGCATAAATCTACCTTGGTCACGAACTTTTTAAAGTGGCGTGGAATCTGGTCTGCTTCGGTCCGTAATTTTGCACTGACCAGAATGCAAGTTTCCGTTGGGCTGGAACCCGTTAGGTAAAATCAGTACATTTTGCAATAATTGGAATTTGAAGTATCATGGAAGTAGTAATTTCAGCCTTTTTAAGATCACTGGTGCAATTTGTTTGAGTTGAATCTTCTTTGGAAGTAAAGGTTTTACCAACATAACAATATTCACTATTACGGCTGCATGTATAAGTCGATCAGACCTTATTCTTTGGGTTTTTTTGACAAAGTAGAGATTTTGTAGTTCATTTCGTAGAAAAAAAGACGACATGACCCTATTAGTATTGGTCGGTTGAGAAAAACGCTGAAAATTGCACTTCAGTTTCATGTAAAAACTTTTTTCGATCCCGAGAAACATCACTTTCAGTATAAATAATTATTTATCACGTGAATCAACAACGAGTAGTTTTTGTTTCAGTGTGAGTACTTTTAACATAATGTTCTAAACAAGACTCACTTACCGGAGCTTCTAGCAACCTAACTTCAACGCATTGGAAATGTCACTGAGTATAACCATCAGCTACAAATCTCAACTTAGATTTCAACATATATACACTGGTTTGCGCAAATTTTTTTTCAAGAATGAAAATAATCATGATGTCATATCAATCTTAATTATACCGCGTAGTGTCGCACTTTTAGTTGAAAAACTACAAACGCGCTAGAGTATAATGCTGTGGTACTTGTCAAAAATACTACATTATCCTTAGGTGTGGTAAATATTATGTTGATAAGACCATGAGACGAGTTGGCATGGGAAATCTCCCCAACTGGAGTTATCTCCATGGTCACTCTATGGTGAACAACATGCCAAGATATTCGATTCAAAACCAAACACACCTCGACTGCATCCTATTTCGGTTTCTAATGGTCGGCTACGCACCACACAAATTTGCACTGCACATGTTGAAAACAGAAACTAAGAGAATTAAAGAGAGCAGGTAAACACATTATGGATGATCTGAAAATGCTTCAGGGCGTACAAAAGGATTAGCGCAAGGGTGTAAAGTGTGAGATCCACTTCCATGCTCGGAAGGGACTGAGATATACGCACTTCGCACTTTTTCCACTTCCCTCAGCGTAATTATGATCACCAATCAGATTGGCAGTGTCCATATTAAAGCACCGAGCACGCACAACTCTTCACTCTTCATAAGATCCATCACCTCCTCCACCATGTCTGCGTACAAACAAGCTGGAATCTCATTGACCAAGGCCATGGACATTGCTGCCAAGGCAGTCAGAAACTCTTTGAAGGCCGACTTCAGGGTGGCCGCTGAAAAGAGAGGTTTCTCTGAAATCAGGGCGCAAAAGTTCGAGAACGGTCAGGCTTCCGAGAGTAAGAGCTTGTCCAAATAAAGCATCTTCAGAGCCCTTTTTTTCCAACCTAAAGAGATGTCATCGAGATATACGATTCGCATGGATATAGAACCCAATTGAATATACTAAGCATGATCAATATATGTAGAACGGAATCTTCAGTATTCTACAGCAGCGTTTCAATCGTCACCCCACTTTTAAGCTTTTCACCTAAATAAATACTATATACACTTAGTTTTTGCGCAGCACGGCTTCATCAATTGACGCCAGTGCCGGTGGCAGATCTCGCTTGTCTGAGGTTATCGGCCTCCTCCGCGAATCGTTTGAGCAACAGTTCCCGAACCTCATTTGGTAGATCATCCATCTTAGAAATAATATCCATGAGTTCGGCCTCATAACTTTGTCTTCTCTCGATCTCCTCGGCCTCGTGGTCAAAGTGCTCCTGCATTTGCTGCTCTTCCTCATTGATCTTGTCTTCATGTTCTTTGAAAGTCTTTTCATCCAAGAGCCTCGAGAGTTCTGAAGATGGGTCGTTGATGAGCTTGATGAACTTGCCCTGTTCCACCACCTTGCCGTGCTTTCCGAGAACAATCACATTCTCCGACTTGGAAATTGTGGAAAGTCTATGCGCAATAGAGATTATGGTCATCTTTCCCTGCGAAGTAAGCTCGCGGAGTGTATCGTTGATCAAAGTCTCCAGCTTCGAGTCCAAGGCAGAGGTTGCCTCGTCCAAAATCAAAATTGCAGGGCGTTTCATGAGAGCACGAGCAATTGCAACTCTTTGTTTCTGACCGCCGGAGAGAGACGCGCCTCTAGATCCGATAATAGTGTCGTACTGGTCCGGAAATGACTCAATGAAATCACCGCAGTTGGCCTGGCGAGCCACGTCTCGAATGTCTTTCATCGTGAGCACACTCAACTGTTTCGGCGTTAACCCGTAGACAATGTTTTCTAGAATGGTGCCTGAAAGAAGAACTGGTTCCTGCTGCACGATTCCAATGACTTTTCTCCTAAGCTCTCTGACTTGAAGATCATTTATATTGATACCACCAATCTCCACAGTCCCCTCATTAACATTGTAGGACCTCAATAGAAGACTTGCCACGGTTGACTTTCCTGCACCCGAAGGTGCAACGAAACAGGTACTTGAACCGGCAGGAATATCGAAGCTCACGCCATCAAAGATTAAGTCATTCGGACGAGTAGGGTAGCTGAACTTCACATTCTTGAACGCAATATCATTGCTAATGGGCCCATCTAACTTCTCGCCTTTGACTGGGGGTACACGGTCCTTGGAGTCTATCAACTCAAATAGTTTCACTCCTGCTCCGGCACCTTTCATCAACTCCATGTATGTTGTTGTAAGACTGTAAAGCGCCAGGTTAAAGAATTCAGAGTACATAGTAAAGGCCACAACATCACCCGTAGTCATTTGCCCATTGAGAATCAAGTATACCCCAAGGGCCGTGCATGCCAAGTATCCTGAGTGGTAAAGAGAGTAGATAGACACAGAGTAATTGGATTGGGCCAAGGCCTCTTTTCTGGCCACACCCACCACGTTTCGCAACTGATTCGAGTACTTGCTAAGCTCCTTATCCTCGCCTGTGAAAGCCTGAATCAACTTGACCGAGTTCAATGTCTCTTCGCTGACTTTTGTCAAACCAGCAGTGGCGTTCTGTAATCTGGTAGACAAAGAACGGATTTTCTCTCCGTACCACACGGAACCAAAGGTGATTGGAGGAGAAATCAACATCATGACACCGAATAGGATAGGATTAATCGAAAACATCATGTATGCACTAATAAGACCAAAAAGTACATTTTTAAGCCCGTCAGGTAAATTACTCGTTATCGAGCGAGAAACAATGTATGCATCGCTTGAGAGACGCGAGATGAGATCCCCAGCTTTATGCTTGTCCTGGTCATAAAAAGCTGAATCGTGTCTGACCAAATGCTTCATGACTCTAAGCCGGAGTCTTGCCACCAATCGCTCTCCCAAAATCTTCAAGAGCCATATTCTCGCCCAGAAACAAAGCGCACTAGTCATCATGAAGGGCACCATGACACCAAAAACTGTAGTATACTTGTAGCCCCAGATTACTAAGTTTCCATTCTCGTCCTTAGCATTCTCATTGAAGGCATCAATGGCAGAACCAACCACCTTAACGGAGGTAGTCGGGTATAACACAGCAAACAATATGAACGCTAGTGCATATAAAAATAGCTTCAAATCCGGCCGACCGAGCTGGAAGATTCGCCGGATTGTTCTCCAATTTTCCCGAAAGTTGATTTTTCGATGCGCTTCTTTCTCACGTTCCTCCTTGATAACCTCTTTCTTCTTTAGTTTGGCTTGTTCTAGATGTCTTATCACAGGTTCGTGATCCAGTACGACTTGCGAAACATGCCCGTAAGTTTTCGGACTGAGGTCTTTTGTTCTCGAATTGAGGAGCCTCTTCGCAAGAATCGTGATGCTTTGCTTCTCGTGATGTCGCAAACCAGAATATATGGATGAAGGTTGCCCTTTAAGAGGCGATATCAAAGTGCGAATCTGGGCGCAGGACAAACCAAGAGACCTTTGGTAATATCTCATACCTAAAAAACTGTGTGACATTAGCATAGGTTTGAAGGGCCCCAGCCGAAGCATTGTGCTGAGGATTTATGGCGTTGCGACAGATAGTTGTGAGCGCCCGAGAAATGGACCACTGCTTGTGTGCAGGACGACATCACTATTTTGCAGACTGATGTAATAAGCCCCTACCAACATTCATTTAGGCATCTTGATTGCTCTTCTTTCAATTACCTATCTATGTGTGATTCTCATTCGCATCTCTAAACTGCTCTGTCAGCGAAACTTTGAATCATACCAACTTCAGACTCCTCATACTCGTGGACTTCGACTGTTCCGTCTTCTTTCAAAACAGTGTTGGCCTGGATTAATTGCTTTCTGGGCAACTTCTTCGAAAGCACAGCATCTCTGAATTTGGCGTAGTCTTCAGTAACTCCAGTGATCTCGTCATAGTATGCAATTCCCTCCTTGACGTTAGCTGTGGTCTTGAAAATGTGCAAACTGGCTAAAAACTCGCGCAAAGCTTTCACTGCTTCATGTTCAAGTTTGCTTTCGTCAACCTCCAATTCCAAATCCTCATAGTTTTCTTCAGAATGTTTAAGCGAAACCACACCTGCCCTATGCAAGCACTTGAAAATTCCGAATCTGGCCTGCATATGTGGCTGGCCCCATTTTTTCGAATCAGGATCCCAGAATTCTAATCCGACCAAACCAGCTCTTGCCATGAGAAGAGTAGCAACAAATTTCACATCTCGCTGGTTTTCTTCACCCGTAATGTCGAATATTGGGAGCACCTCTTGAGGCTTGAACAAGATAAGGTACAACGCAACCAACTCGGCTCTGCATTCCTCGAATGACCCGGCAGTTGCACCAAATAAAGATCCCCATGTCTGGTTGGGTCCATAATATGTCTTGATTTCAGGATGTGCCTCCTTGTCGAAGTTAAACTTGCCCTCGCTCGTTTCTTGCAAAAGCTTACCAGTGCCGTGGCCAAGCAACTCGTGCAAACCCACTTGGACTTCGAAGGCATCATCTCTCCACTTTCTAAACTTCTCTTGCAAAGACTTGTTGACGAAACTGATTACCTCCTCCTTTTTAGGCTTTTTAGGATTGGCACTCAAAACATTACCAAGAGACACATTCTTGAAACCAAATTGCAATCTGACATCATCATAATTGGGAATATTGATTCCAGCAGGCACGCCTGATCCAGCAAATGTCAATACTTCCAAAGAAGTGAAATCAGGAGGTGTGAACTTGTCCTTCTCGTAAAGCTTGTCCCATGGTAAATAACGGATCAACTCCGTAGCGTGGTTGACCAAAGTCGAAAATTTTGCCGTGCGTTCTTGGTTTACCATTGCAACTAAACCCTCCCATTCACCTCGGACACCGGAGGGGTCTCTGTAAGTCTCGATAAAACCGATATTGGACTCCACTGCAGGACCCAAATCCTTGATCCACTGAATCTGAGATTCCTTGTGAGCGTTCATAGAACCTGTCTCAAAAGATTCGGCGTATGAAGCTAGCATTTCTGCTTGAGTGGCATTGGCAACAAATTCCTTTGCTGACTTAATGTGGTCAGTGATTTTAGCAAACTCAGCAGAATGGTCGCCAAATTCGATTCGAATAGTGATACCATTTCCTGAGAGCTCCTCTGGGTAATAGCTGGTGGTATTCGTCTCTAGAGCACTTGCCACCTTGACAGTGAACTGATCGTCTGTGACTTTAATGACCCTGGTGTTCTCAGGCATAATTCCCTTCTTGGCCAAGGCAGCGTTCACAGCTTCGATTTCAGACCTTTTGATTACCGAAGCGCAGTCGGGATAGTAGTTTGACATTTGACCCTCTTCGGGCCACCCTAACAACCCAACGGAAGTAGAGTATAAAGGACCTTTTATCTTTTGGTAAAGAGCCTCCAATTCTTCTCCTGTAGCCTCAATAATACTACCGAATAGTCTAGAGTCCAATCTAGGCACAAATTTCTTGTCACCGAACGACTTGTAGTTACCCAAGTTGGATAAAAATTGCGAGGCATACTCCAAGTACAAAACCACATGTTTTTGGTCAATTGGGGCCAAGCGGCGGACATACTCCTCAGTAGTTTGAGGTGCATCTAATGCCTTGTGAACACCCAAAATCAAATCATAAATTCCCTCACTCTCTGGTGACACAGATCTCAAAACTGCCCTGGTACCCCAATGAGAGGCTCTGGACAAATGGTGAGCATATTTCTTGAGGTTCTCATTGGCCAAATTATCGAAATGCTTTTTTGCTGAAAGTGAAACAATGGGAGCCTCTGAATCGGCCAAAAATGTGGACATTGTGTTGTGGGGTCTGGTGAAGGGGCTCCGTTAGCCTTTAAGTGGAGATTTCGCGGCTTTGGGGCCGCTCTGTCACGAGGCATCGGAGCCGTGCGGCACTTATGGAGCAAGAAGACATTTCAGACAACGGACAAAAAGGTCAACTCTGATTGATTTGGTTGAGATACGCTTAAGATCTTACTTCGGAGTTTTACTAATTAGACTGGCCAGTGCCAATGTTTCTTGCTGGTTTTTACACGCTCGGGTGCAATTGATTCCGCAGTGTGCATGCCATTGGCCCGATTACATCTTACATTATAGTGCCGAAATTAACAGCCAAGCACCGACAGATGACCCACGAACGCAGAAAAATTGCTATTATGGATAATTTCTTGTTTTTACGTTCATAAAGCTACTGAAAACTCAGAATTCTAGAACTGCTGAAGTGTGCCTGACTGTACGTGCGTTATGGTGTACGGGTATTATTCCTCCACAGTACCAACCGTGATCCGGTGCCCAACCTCTACCTCGTAGGTTGCGACTACATTCAGTGCTCCACAAATTATCTTCCTACTGGTTTTGACATGGAAAAAATTGATTTATCTAAAAACTCAAAGAGTATTGAGGCTCTTTACAATAAGATTGTGCGTGGGGACCCGAGCATTTCCTACGGAGTGTTCACTGTCAATAAAAACGGTGTCCTTGATGTCAGCTCTTCTGGAGATGGAAACTTAGATGAGTTCGTGGACGAATTCAATGATGGCTCAATACAGTTCGGTTTGGCTCGTGTTACCGTTCCAGGCTCTGATGTGTTTAAAAACATATTGTTGGGCTGGTGTCCCGACAACGCCCCTGCCAAGTTGCGCTTGTCGTTTGCTGCAAACTTTGCAGATGTCTCTCGTGTTTTATCTGGATACCATGTTCAAATTACTGCACGTGACTCGGACGATTTGGATGTTCAAGAATTGCTCTCTAGAGTTGGTGCTGCTGCTGGTGCAACCTATACATCACATGGCGCAAATGCTGGAACAAAAGGCAGTTTTAAGCTGACCGCAAAAGTCTCCTCAGAACCATCTGTGATTAGACCCAAATCGAACGAGCCCCTCCAAACGAATCCGGGAGAGGGTATTTCTAATCCAAAACCTTCCTTCGGCGCAAAACCCACCTTTGGCGCAAAACCCACCTTTGGCGCAAAACCTACCTTCGGTGCAAAGCCTACTTTTGGTGCGAAACCTGTCGTCGCTTCTAAGCCATCACTCGCCTCACAAGATGATGGATGGGGCGATGAGAATGAGATCGAGGAACGCGACTTTGAAAAGGATCCGTTGAGGTATGAACCTTCTGCATACCAGCCTACCAAAGTGGATATCGAGCAATTGCGCAGCCAAAAGTCCGATACGACTTCATCTGCACCCAAAGTGGAGTCCGTTGCGAAGCCGAAAAGCCCTACACAGCCTCCCAAAAGCTTGAGTGACAGAAAGTCTGTATACGAGTCCAACAGTGATGATAGAATCACCTCTTTACCAAAGCCGAAAGTAGCCAACTCTGTTGCTCATCGCTACATACCTGCCAAGTCTACATCGGAAGTTCCGGCTTTTGGCTCAAAGCCGTCTTATGGATCCAAGCCACATGTCCTTGAAAAACCTCTCAAGAACGATGCACCAGAAGGCGTTTATAAGGTTCACGGAAATGAAAATGGATTAACACCTGCCCAAGCTTGGGCCCAAAAAAGAGGACAGTACAAGGTTGAGCCTACTAACAGCGACTCAGCCGAGACCGAAGTTATGGAGAAATTGTCTACCGCTACAATCGACTCCCAGAGCGATGAAGAGGAGGAAGTACCTGTCGCTCCAAAGAGGGATGTACAACCACTACCCACTGAAAAGAAAGCGTCGGAAGATGAAGAAGACTTGCAAGCTTCTGAGTCCACAAAGGTTTTGGAACCATCGGTTTCAAGAGTGCCTGCCTTTCCTTCCCCTCAGAATGGAAACACTGGAGTACCCACAGCTAAGGAAGAGGAAGAAGACGAGGAAGAGAAAGATGAGTCCGTCACCGCACCCCCACCAACTTTGCCTGCTCGTAACTTGCCACCTTTACCAGGTAAAGAAGAACCCGCTGTGGCACCGATTGAGTCAACCAAAAACCACGATGAACCACGCGGTGAAGAGATTATTACTGCAGTCGCTCAATATGATTACGAGAAGGACGAAGACAATGAAGTGGCTTTTGAAGAGGGTGATGAGATTGTAAACATAGAATTCGTTGATGAAGAGTGGTGGTCAGGTACAAATTCAAGAACTGGTGAAACCGGAGTCTTTCCTGGCTCCTATGTGACTATCAATGAATCTGGGAAGGTCTCTGAAAGTGAGCAAGAGCCCATTGGTGACGGCGCTCAACCCTCCAGCTCTTCAGGCAGGAGCGCAATCGCCGATTACGACTATGAGAAGGAGGAGGATAACGAGATTGGGTTCAAAGAAGGTGACTTGATAGTAGAAATCGAATTTGTTGATGAAGACTGGTGGTCAGGGAAACATGCAGCTACTGGGGAAGTGGGTGTGTTCCCAGGCAATTATGTCAATTTGCAATAGATTGTGAGAAATCAGCGTTTAAATTAAATAAGAAACTTCAATTGGAGCGAAGGTACTGGCAGACGGCGTCACCCCAGACCTGTCTTCTTTTGTAGAACGCTAAGTCGTCAGGAAGAGACTCGACAGCATAGGCAAGCTCAGGTCCAAGGCCCTCAGCTTTGATACTTTTCAAGGGAAATAAATAAGTCCTGACCAACATAATGTTGGCTCTTGATTTAGGAAGTCTGGTAAGAATTTGACGCTCACATCTCATGAAGCAAGCATTCTCGAAGTCTATATCACTGACACTAAGTTTTTCGAGCACATCGCCTTCTCTTGCATGGTGATCTTCGATCTTGAACAAGACGTTATTTGTTTGGATGGACCAATTTGTACGCACCCACAAGTCTTTGGGCTCAAGCTTGTTGAAGAACCGGTGCATAGGGGCTTCGAGGCGTGCATGGTATTGCGGTACAGGGTTGTGGATGAAGGAAATGGGCTTGTTGAAATTTAAAGAGGGATCAAATCCGGCTGGGGAGCCTGTGATTGAGGCTCTAAGCATGTACTCTTCATCTGGTTTACTAGGGTCATCTTTGAGCATTATTAAGACATCCTCTTCGATGTTTCTGGTGAGCACCCTCAAGAGGTATGAAGGTTCGCAGTTGTCACCAACCAAGGGGAAGGAGTCGTTGTTAATTAGGTTCAAGACCATGTTTTTTTTTTGGTCAATTTTGAAATATTGGGGGTATCTTTTGCACAAGAAATGCGTGACGGTGCTGTAAAATTCTTTGAGTGCCTCCTGTGACCGCTTGCTCTCGTTGCAAAACATCATCTTGTGAAAAAATTTCTCCATGTACTCGCAACGGAGTTTGGTATTTTCGAGGTAAGTTTTTTCGATCAATAGTAACTCATTACGGTCTTTGGCAATATTTCTGATACCAAGTGAAGGATTGAAGTTTTTTTTCCCCTTGAAAGGTCTGATATATTTAGGCTCGCATGTATCCCAGCGAAACTCAGAGTCGACGGAACTCACTCGATCATCGAAGCGATTATTGCTCTTGGAGTTATTCAACACTTTCTGGCCCCAAAGGAGCCCAAAAAAGAAAATAAGAACGAAAGCAAGTGTTGTGATCATGTGCACATGACTAAACAAGCGGATTTACGCACGTTTTATTTAGTTCGTCTAATCTTATCTACCGGGCCGTTAATTAGCGCGAACACGCCCGAATTCCGCTCAAATTCCGCGCGGGATTTCTGTTCCGTCAGGAGTCGCTAGTATACACCGTTTCAATGTAAAGAGTGTATCTCAGTTTCCAGATTGCACCATAACAATTACTGTTTCTCATAATACTACGAAGACGAATATAGGTCATATGGAATCTTCTAATCACGTGTAAACATTGTACTTGGTTTTACCGGTGCGAGTGCTTCGGTGCTTGAACTTACAGAAGAGGTGATTTTTGTGGGTCTGGTATCGCGAAACATATTAGTAAGTCTCACCATCATCTAAATCTTGATTAATATTCTAAGCTTGTGCAACAGTCCCTTTTTTTTTTGTACTGTAGCGGGTGGTCGTTGCCACAGCCCCTCAAGTAGGGCTTTTCCGTCGTCAGGACATCAGCTCAATCAGGAGGTGTAAGAATAAGCATTGAAAAGGCCTTCTCATTAAGCGCAGTGCGTAAACCACGCTAGTCTTGAAGCCTCGACATTCAAAACTAGCCAGAGCGGCAAACCGATTTGAACTGCCCTATTAAACAAAAACATAATCTAGAAAAGTTCTTAAACCGGGAACAGGTGTTGAATAGAAGATAAAGAGGAAACCATCACACCTCCGTCCGTTTTGACACTTGTACTGCAATAAGCTCTGATGTAGTACATATGAGGCAGTCCCCCAGATTAAGTTTTCAGAAAATAGAATTTAAATCAGCTCAGACGTGACGCATTTGGCCTTTCACTGTTCAAAGGGGTAAGATTCTTCTTGGCGTATTGCTTTGTTTAATTTTGCCAGTGTGATTCGAAGCACTGTGGCACGCTGGTTGGAATTGTATTAGAAAACACTATAGGTGAGGGTGAGCAATTTGCGAATTAACGCAAAATACCATCGTCAGCTGTTACAGGGTAACAGCTAAATATAATATAGTGAGCCGCCAGGAAAACTCTTTATCTGACTACTTTTTTGAAATTGAAGAATAATGAGGATTATGACTGTTCTTCTCTAATATGCAGTATAACATTGTCGTGCATAGTACATTTTACTCTGATCTCACCCTTTTGCTTAGTTTCACACGACCAGGCTACATGTTCTCTCACAAATTAAGCTTCCCATTAGCCTTGGCAATCTATCTCAAGAGGTCGGAATGCTCACCCATAATTGCAATGAAAGGCGAGTCTCGTTTCGACCTTGAAGTCTCCAGTGACGTTATGTATGTCATGTTTATCATGGTGCTCACTATTCTTGGTATAGTTGTTTCGTCTGCTGCGCTTTACTGTGCGTTTGCCTTCCATAGACGTATTTCCGAAGACGATTTGAACAGACAAGAGGATAATCAGGCATACTTAGAGCTTAACCTGGATGAGCAAGAAATTTTTTTCCAGGCTAAAGACTACATCGCCACAAATCCTTATCTAAGAGGCGCACTCGCACTATCACAAAGCTTGAGTATTCAAGAGAGGGGAGTCAAGGCATGGGAGTTTGTCAAAGACGGGATGCTCAGCAATAATGATCTTCTCATAGTTCAAAAGTTCGAGCTAAATTTCTTCAAGAATTTTGAATGCTCTACACAAACAAATTTGCCAATACCGCTGGTCAATGACGTGTATTACTTTGAGAGCAAAATATTCTCCCTTCCCAACCCTGCAGAGACCACAATATCTATTGGCCTAGGGCCAAAGCCATACCCTTGGTTTAGGTTACCTGGGAGACATGCCCAATCAATTTCCTACGATAGTACCGGATACAGACGTTTTAACCAGCCATTCCCTTTTAAGAATGATTCACCGTTTCCTCAGTTGATCGAAGGCGATGTGGTCGGAGTTGGCTACAGAGTTCGCTCGGGAACCGTTTTCTTCACCAGGAATGGAAAGAAAGTGAGCGAGCTGAAGATTGGAGGCCACATTAAAAACTACAGACTACCGGAAAATGGTCAGATATTTCCCATTATAGGCGCTAATAACTTATGTTCAGTACATGTTAATATTGGTCAGCTTGGTTATGTGTTTATCGAGGGAAATGTTAAGAAATGGGGATTTGCTCCTTTGGAAGGAAACGGTCCTGCTCCCCCAGCATACAATAAATTCAATGGTGATATATTGTTGGAAAGATCAGAGGTAGATGATGAAAATGATCTATCAGAAAGAGAAAGTGACTTCCCGCCTGATTTTTGGTGTTTGCATGAAAGAGAGGCGAATTATGATCATGACAAATTTAGCTATAACGCTTACAGTGACGCATCTGAAGAAGAGCGCATAACATTGAATAGCTTGATTCCAGAAACTCCTCCAAATTATGACAATACTGGAGACTTTGAGAACAGCAACAGTTCTGCCTATATTGCAGAAGTTACTGTCCCAGACGGTAACCGGGACTCGGCCAGACCAGATCGTCTTCTGGCTGTTTCATCGATCAATAATGACACTTTGGACGGAAGATGACTCGAAAGATCAGAAATAATTGAAGTTGATGGAACAAAAGCGAATCCCTGCCATTCAGCGAGTGACAAGGTGTTGCTACCCGCTGCACCAGCAGGTATGGAAGGCACTGTTTCAATAATCGGTAGAAACTAACTAGATAACGCTATTCATGGTGCTCATCTCGTTGGGTTGTCGAATAGTGATGATTAAGACCCGTTGCTGATCAACCGAGAGCGAAAACTAGGCAGCTTTACCCCAATAATCAAATATTAGGTTTATTATTTTAATTCTGAATTCAAGAAATTTCGGCATTTACAAGAGGACCCAGTGGTTCGAACCAGCCTCAAACTAATTTTTGCGCCAAGATATTTGAGAAGAGCGGGGTTGCAAACCGTGTTGCCACGCTCAGGCGTAGTACCTTGCGAATTCAATTACAAGTGCACCCAAATGATGAAATCCACTCTTTTAGTGTATACTGACAAGACAAAAGTTAATAGTGTTGAGCAATCCCAGATCCATTCTCAAAAACTTTCCCGGTCATGCTTGATACTCGGTCAGCTCTCACGTATTGTACTCGAACCAGAAAATGAAAAGGAGGCCAAACTCGCAGCTTCTCATGCGGCACTTTCCACAATATCATGAGTATACAGTATTCCCCACAAAACTTGCTGCATTTCGGCGCATTGCCGCTTTTCGCGGCCCGCAATATGCCACCTGCCCACAAAACCGCAGCCAACGCTGTGGAAAAAACATGGGGTATTTATACAAAAAAGGCCAACCGCAAAACGCCGTTCGTGGGCAGAAAGTATAAAAGGCTTTTGCTTATCTCTTATCTCAGGCCAATAAATAATTCGCGCAATAGTTATCCGCCACTTTGAATCTTTCAAATTCCGATTCACCCCAAATTTGACACCTGCCGTCCCAAAAAAATATCTTGCTAAATATTATAGCTGCTTTGAAAAAAGAAATAACATGATTCAAAAATACACGTGTGTCCCAATCTCAGACTACGACGTCTTGATTGTCACCAATGGAACAGTCACACAAGTTGAAACAGCTTTACAAGAGTTACAAGAACAGAATGAAATTCCAAAAAACGAAACCCTGGTATACTTAGACTCCTTCAAGGATCTCATTACCCATTTAACTTTGGATGGTTTTGCTAATCCTCGCACGGGCATGTTTCTCGGGAAAATCGTTTTCATGTTTTTCAATGGAGTGGATTTTGTGCAGCAGTTTCTCAGTGAATGCATTGACTATTTCAACGAATTGCAAAATACGTACCAGAAATGCGGCAGGCTCCTCAACACATATTTCTATTTCGACTCCACAATAACGCGCACTGGCGAAAGTGTGCGGATCAACGACTTGGCGGAATCGCACGAATTTCTCACTGTCACTACCATTGCTTGCGACATTTTGAAAAAGTTGAGCTTCATGACCCATAGGATTAGAGGTTTATACATTAACGATAAGCTTTTGACTGGAGAGCGCCTTTACGCAGTGCGCACTTTGTTGGCAAATTTTCCCCTGGTGGAAAGGTTGGAATTGTCCAGCGGAATGCCGGTGCTGATGAACTACTTGGTACACACCTGAGTTGGTGGTTTACGAATTTTATAGATTTTAAACTTATGAGGATTCAAAAATTGTAAATACCAGATCGAGAGAAGATTAAAGCCAAGTTTGCCTTTCTTGAGAATGACGCAATGGCAACAACAAAAACACAATGATTTTGAGAGCATGGGTACAGTGTCTCTCAAAACTACTCGAGCCGTTGAGGCAAAATGTTACAAACCAAGAATGCAGAATGGATGAAATCAAAGCGGCAAAAAGAATCAAAGAACACTAGCAAAATCAAACAAACCAATACACACAACACCTAACAAGTTGTGGCAAATAAATGGAACTTGGCTTCCTAAGCACCAGTAATTATCTGTACTTGGTTCCACATGTTACTCGAGAAGCAAGCGAACTTCGAATTTGTAACTAAGAAGTGATCTGGAAGATACCAAGCCACAACGGTATGAATGGGCAAAAGAGTATGAGCCCAAGTTCAACTTTACTAACCCTGTATTTTTATTGATGAGGCCGGCTTCAACATCAGTATGAGAAGATAAAATGGTTGGTCTTTTGTAGATCAGGATGAAGAGTAATAAACATACCTATAACAAGATGATTAAATGTGTCAACTTTGTCGTCCTGGTTCGAAAATTTGTCTGCTTGGTTTGAACCGTTTTGGCGAGCTGGTTTGAATAGTTTTTTTAGAAATTTTGTATTCTGATTGCATTCATCCTCATGGTCTGTGTCTTAAGAGCTCATGAAATCGAAATGTGAAGCTTTCTAAAGCATCCCCCCTCTTTATTGAAATTATTTTCGGTATAGAATTTAGTTGAGCAAAATCTTATTCAACAGTTCGAAGCAATTCACATAAACGAGACATCGTAAACCTTTGCTCCACTTTGTGATTCATCGTGGGTGCCCTCAAATTCAACCAAGACAAATCTCGATTTTGTCAGTTGAGGAAAATCAAAACTTGTCACATTGTGGGTCTTTTGTAAACGCACGCTTGAATCATTGTCTTCTGCCTCTAAAGCAGTTACGGCTTCTGCGCTCACTTGCTTGAACTTTATAATTTGTTCATTGGCCCACTTCAAATCCTTCAAAGTATTGATCTCTGGTTGATCGATGTCCGATATATGTGAAACATACCCTTCGTGAATTTGGAGGGAATTATCTTCGGTATAGTCATCTTCCACAAAAATCCGAAGTTCTTGAGGAGGCTTGTTGCCCCAATTGATGTAGCCCTTTGAAAGATCATGTTCCAGCATCAAATCTATAAAAATCCTTGCTTTATCTCTGCATGCGGCTTGCCAATAAGTGTTATTGTCACCATCATGCATCAGATCAACAACATCTCCAAATGCTCCACTTGAAATGTTGCCAAAACGAGCCAAACCACACTCTGTGAGACTTTGGGGATTAGCTTTTTTCAACAGCCTGACATCAAATGAGACCTTACTGTTCTTAGATAATTTTTTTGTGTCTTTTTCATCGTTCTTCCTCTTGAAAACAACCTTGAATTCATCGATATTACTGTTTAAGCCATCCGCTAACCCATGATTTTCAATGATAAATTCAGACAGGTTCAAAGTGATGTCCAACGTATGATTAAGGTATTTTAACCCTTTAACGCTCAACCCTTGTGGAAAAAGGGACAATTTTTTAGCATCAAATTCCAAATATCTGACAAGTTGACTCTCCTCCATCTCAAAAGTGTAGCGAACACCAAGAACTCCCAGAATAATAAGTTGTAAAAATCCTCCATGTGCCGTCAAAAATGGGAAAGCAGGATGAGTTTCTTGATTTGTCAAGAAATTATCATTGTTTTGTTCAGAGAACTGGGCAAATGGGCCCCGCAAAAAAGGCTGAACCGATTTTATCAAGTAAGACTCTGATGAGCAGCCTTGATCACTAAGAGCTGAGCTGACGATAGAGAAGATAGGATATGTCATTGCTGGACCTGTACTAACCTGTTTCATTGCGTAGTACTCCAAATTTGCCACTGCTTGCTCGGGCAGAATGAGTTCATTCTCGAGTGGATAAGTAATCATGATTACGTCCGCCTGCTTAACTCTAATATTGGAATCCATACCACTGTATTCGAGCACAATGTTTGAATTCGCTGTCGAAATAGGTATGTGCATATTACCCTTGATTTTCAGAAACTCCTCAGGAATAGCCTTTCCAAGATGCCTTGCAACAGCCTCTATCCATGACATAGTGGCAGAAATAGCTGAATTTGTATACGCTGCATTGTTAACATGATTAGCAAACTCGTCAGGATCAGTAAGATTGCGAGTCACATATTTGGCCAACGTTTCGTTGTATTCCACATAGCTTGAAAAGAGTGTTGCAGCATCATAGATGATCGGAAAAATTTTCTCTTCAAGAAAAGCATCATCTACTGAACCACTCAAGTACAACTTAAAAGCTGAGAGTGCCACGGCGGAACTAACGTGATACTCATAATCAAAGCATGGTCCGGTGGCAGTACAGTTTCCGAATCTACCACTTGTCCAGGGATAAATAGCTCCTTTGAAGGTGTCCTTTGGGCGCAGGGGAGACTGGATATTGTTTTTAGCTTGATCTCTTGTCTCAAGTCTGTAATGCAACAAACTCTTGGACACCTCAGGATTAAATGGCATAATTCCGATCAGCATCCAAAGGTCAGTGTCCCAAAACACCTGTCCAGCATAGGAGTCTGAGGATAATCCAGAAACACCTAATGCAGATGTAAGACCCTCGGCGCCCTCACGCATATTTGCATTGAGATGATAAATCGAAGCTCTAGAAGCCAATGTCAATAAGCGACTGTCAGGAAACGTCACAAGGAGGGAATTCAGTAAAGACTTTGACCAACCCTTCTTGTTGCTTTCGAGCAAAATTTCATAATTACTGTCTTCCACAAATTTCACAGCAGCCAGTATGACATCGTCCTCCAGTTGAAATGTTGAGACATCTAAGTCGGTGGTCACAACACCAACCAACTTTGACACAGTGATGATTTTCTCGGGTGCAATTAAAAATGTCACACTTCGCTCAATTGAATCACCATCTTCGCCAAATTTGTCCGAAACAACTTCTTCTCCCTGAAAAGAAATTTCAGAATAAACGACTCCAAATACATCGCTGAGACCTGATGGGCTGAAAGACATCATTAAACCTTTATCAGTCTGTTTTATCTTTCTGAGATCACATCTTCTAGATGTTTTGAAGTCCAAGCGATCCGTGACTCTGATGGTGACTGGTGTATCTGTAGGGTTCTCGATTGTCACTTTGACCAGGCCCAAGTTTATATCTTTCTTATTAGCGGATACGTCATACCTAACATTAACTTTGTTGAGCCACGTATACTGAGTAGAAACAACACCCGTTTCCATTGATAAGTTCTGAGTATAGTTGCTTATTGAACCCCAAGTGGCTGGTGAAGATGACGGGTCCAAAGCCTTGTCACCCATAGCTAAACCTAAGAATGACCATTGCGGAATCGCAGAAATAACGCTGTCCCATCCATATTGATTCAACCATGGAAAATTACTTCCATTGGTTGACTTTTGTAAGTCATAAAAGCCTGCAGCAAAAGCACCTGCGTATCTTTCATTGAACAAAGGCCATCCGTTCGACAAGTCTTCGTTGTTGGCCTGTGGCAATGAAGACAAGGTATCCTTGGCGAATCCGTGTCCCAAATTGGGGATTCTGGCGCCGAAGTATCCATTTGCGACATAGGGTTGTCTCTGGTACAGATGTGATTCCACGAAGTCTAATGTCCCTAGTATATTTTTTCTTTCGTCATAGAATGCGTTATCCGAGTAAAGCAATTGCGAGAAGATCTCTCTGTTCTCCGTCAGCTCCACCAATTTTGAAAGGGAGGAGGTGTCACAATTTAGGGTAAGCCCCAACAGTGTAAAAGCAACAGCCAAAATAAAAAGGACATTTGAGAGATACATATCTCTTCTCAATTCTTTCCAATCAAAATTTATAGGACTTCTCGGGGCTTTATATTCTCGTCCTAATCTCAAAAGTGCCCCAGGTTTTCCGCATCATCCTAATATACCAGAAATTATTGCGCGTATGCTGCTACAAAGCACCCACTTAGTCGCCTAAGAACGTGGTGATTTCTCGGAAGAAGATCAGCTCAGCCACTGTTTCTTAATCTTGAGTTCACAAAAAGTTGAAACTGCATGATGGGGAAATTTTTTGTCTAAAAGTTTGAAATCTTAAATTAGGGGTGATAGTAGACCCGCTCGAGAATTACGAACCCCGCAAAACTCGCAACGGCTATCGGCGTTAAACAAAATCTTCGCGAGGACTTACCCATCCATACTTGGCAAAAGCATGAAAAACTTCGTCGATTTGGAATCATCTATGTTGAGAGATCATTTGCACGCATACTTTTGATATGAGTGACTTGAAGGAGATTTAGAAGAAACTGATGCAGTAAACAAGCCAGGATCGCTATTGTCTTCGAAGTCTCAGAGTCCAAGCTCTCCACATTCATCTCAAAAAACTCAGAGGAGGGAAACCATTGAAAGTTCTGCGAAGATCACCAAACCTTTTCAAGATCGAACGACTGAAGGTGAACATATAATAAACTCATCACATTGCTAAGAAAACTACGGGACAAGACTAACCGGTTATACCATCATAGGCCCTTATCTCCCATATCTCCTTTTGTTCGCAATTCGATTATTAAACAAGACAAAGAAATGAAGCCTGAAATCCCATTTTCTGGTGCCTTCCCAAGAAAATTCATTGGCCTCAGGTATAGCACATAGTGCACGAAAAAACTAAGTCTACAATTTATGCTGTGAGGTTCATACAGTTTATTTGTTGTGCATGAGATTGCTGTGTAATGAAGTATTAGTCTCATTTATCTAACAATAGAAGTTCGCCTGCTTCGAGTTTTTGGCGCTGGGAATGTAGATATTATATTAATTACTATTATAAGCTGGGGCGGCTTCCCTCTCCTTTTAGGTTGGATTGGGTATCCCCATAACACAGTCACACAGTGGTTGCGGCGTCAATGACTCGATCAGGAGACATAGGGAGAGGCATATTGTACCCACTATGCGCGCGGTGCACGAAGCACGCGCTCCCAAACCTTCAACAATTAAATTCTTGCGAACTCCAGAAACGCGCGTCGAAGGAACCTTAGTGATTTGTAAACATACAGCCCTGTTCTATCACTGATGTGCAGTCGCGTTGCGCAGTGTTGCGGCCAGACCGCGTCGCGAGGAAACGCGAGCCTTAAACAGCCATTATTGCAAAATTAGATTGTTCCAATTTCTACAATCTGTTTTAAAATCCGCCGAATTCGCCTCATTATATCTTTTTCAACAACGAGGTTTGATCATGAAGTTATTATTTTGTTTTGTGTTATTAGCAAGTACACATGCCACAGTTGTGTGCAATCCCCTTAAAGAACACTGCGACTCTAATGAGGCACTAGGCGCATCAATTAAGGAGACATTCTCTAGCGAAACCAAATATTTCGCTGAACAAGTCAGCAACGGGGTTTCTTACTCAAGTGATGGAGTTCGATTCAGGGTAAGCGAGAAGGGGGATAATCCGTCAATCATGTCGAACTTCTACATGATGTTTGGCAAAGTAGAGGCAGTCATGAAGGCTGCTCCTGGAAGGGGGATTGTCTCTTCATTTTTCCTACAGAGTGATGATCTCGATGAAATTGATATCGAGATTCTCGGAGCAAACACAAAACAGTGGCAATCAAATTTTTTCTCCAAAGGAGATACTACAAATTACGACAGAGGCGAGTTCCACGATGCGCCGACCTCTCTCGTAGACGAGTACCACATCTACACTATTGAATTCAGTCAAGATAAAGTCACTTTCGCATTAGATGGAAAAATCATGAGAACATTGGATTCAGAAAATCCTCAAGGTTTTCCCCAAACTCCAATGCGTATATTTGCCGGTAATTGGGCTGGCGGTGATCCTTCAAATCCACCGGGTACAATTGAATGGGCCGGTGGACTTACCGACTACTCACTGGGTCCTTTCGACATGAACATAAAATCTATTATAGCTGTTGACTACTCCAGTGGTTCTCAATACAAATATAATGACCAATCAGGTAGTTGGACCTCTATCGAAAGTGTTGGAGGAGAAGTGAATGGCCGTTTAGGGCAAGCAAAAGAAGAGTTTGAGAAATTTAAAAATGGATGTGTTGTCAGTGAATCATCTTCTGAAAGCTGTAATATGGTTTCGTCTACATCTTTAAGTGCTACGGATGAGACCAGCTCGAAATTTGGCAGCTCCAAAGATGTTCCAAATGAAGGTACAATATCTACCACTTCTAAGGCTGCTGAACCCTCCTCGCTCCTGAATGAAAATACTCGACCATCAACCATAAGTTCTTTCACATCGGGTAGCTTCACTGCAAGCATCTCGAGGATAAGTTCTGCTAGGGCCTCATCGACAAATTTTGGCCTTTGTATCTTATTGTTCACTTTTTTCGGATATTTGATCTGAAACGAATAAGCCTCGTCTAGCTGACTCAGAGAGTATCGAAATGTTGTTAACTGTAAAACAAGTAGGTAAATTCTTTGTTTCCGAAGCATAACTAAGTATATTTCCTGTTAGTCATCCAGAGTGGGCAGCTCTCGATGCCCTCTACGAATTTTGACACGGAATCCCTTAAGTACGGTTGAACATCCGTATTAGGTTCAATTCGGAAACTGACTTCTGCGGGTTAGATACACCAGTGCATGTATGCCAATTCATTTTCGACTACAGTTTGGTACTGGAAGACTTGCAAATGTAGTGCATATGTGGGGATTCTCCAGATCCATGGTTCCAGAATACGGCTAACTTATATAAGTTGGTTTGAATAGTTATTGCATCTGGTTGGAAATACTGCGCAAAGGGGTTCGAATCGTTTTAAATTATTGATTTGTTTAATTTTGCTCCGGTTCGAACCATTTTAGGTCGCTATTTTGAATATTTTTGGAGAATATTGTATCTCAAAGGTTTTCTTATTCGTTTTGTCCATTGTATTGCATTTTTGAATGTTAAAGAATAACTATTCAGGACTAATGAACCATGATTAGCAGGGTCAAAACTTCAAAGTGAACGAAGCATCTGGGTTTCGCGATCTTCATGAAACTTGCTCCATACCTTCTAAAAGGGCTAGGATTTTCAATACTTTAGCTCTCTTAAATCACCAATTGCCACTATTGTCTTGCAAACAGTTTACTCTTTGCTTCCAAAAGAAATCAAGTGATGATAACTACATTTAGCGGGACTGGTTCGAGAGACATAAAAAAGCGACCTCGGTGAGGGTCGAACTCACGATCTTGAGATTAACAGTCCCACGCCTTAACCAACTTGGCCACGAAGTCTGAATATTTCGTTATTGGACTAAAGCAGTTTGTTCTTCGAGATAACCTACTAAGTTCTTGATATCTTGTATATATTCGAATACAGAAGTATGACTTAAAGGAATTCCCTGAGGATCTGATCTAGTCGGTAACCTGC
Organism: Metschnikowia similis; assembly: GCA_002370765.1. Classification (NCBI taxonomy): domain Eukaryota; kingdom Fungi; phylum Ascomycota; class Pichiomycetes; order Serinales; family Metschnikowiaceae; genus Metschnikowia; species Metschnikowia similis. The sequence continues at coordinate 124,735 of NKZP01001116.1, forward strand.
GGGTCTTGTATACTAGTCTGATCGGCGTTCGGTAAATTCTTGCGGGATTCTTCCGCCAATCGGCTCTTCTGGCTAACGCTGACGGATGCAGCGTTGCTGAGCAAAGATGCATTGAATGCTTCTTAGAATTTCGATTCGCTTTGCTTGCATGGATTAGGGCCACTCACGTGTCTGGAGACACTTGTTGCCACACAATCCTACTTATCGAATTCTTTCTTTCAAAACTGAGCTGAGCTAAGTCACGTTAGTGGAATCCATAGTCACTAGATACTCAATTCTGGTGTGCATATGAAATTTCCTAGTTAAGTGACAAATTGTTTATTGTACAAAACAGAATTACTAGGCTATAGTTTTTGCAAATCCTGCAGTTTTCTTTGAATAAGAATTCCCTTTGAGTAGGATTTGCCCATTCGTGAGAAAGTTTGGTAAATAAATGGGGACCTCTGTCACAAAGAAGAAAACTCGAACTAGTGTGTCCTCAGATACATAAAGGATACGTAAGCCTTATAGTTACACAAGGTTAGAACTCCGTTTATTAAAAAAAAAAAAAAAAACTTCACCAAGAAGGATAGAGTACTTTTATTAAATTGGCTGGGTGAGTTCCTAAAAGCATTAGCCCAACAGAATATTCCAGGAAACCGTTAAGGTCGTGTTCCTGGAAGATATTCCTTTAAGTTGATAAGCATGTTAGCAGCTTAATCCTGTGTGAATTTAGGGCATCATCTTGATGCATATAATAATTCTAACATGACTTGAAATATACATTATACCTAGAGTGTCTTACTAAGTTGGACGTCTTACTTACGTCCTAAAGTGAATCATGGTATGCATTTAACCTCCTTGTCTAAGCACAGGTATGACACGGTACTTGAACCTCGAGTCAAGCTTTCCCCTTTAAGAGTTCTACAAATAACCCCACTTTTATGTCGGCACTGTTGAGGGCGCTATATATTAAAAAGGACAAGACCCCAGCTATCAGAGGCAAGAACTCCATTATTAGAAATTAGCGTTATTGAAAATAACTACCAATAATTCCCATTTTATTATACTATAGCAGACATTACTATATGATTGGGCGCTTTTACTATAAGTAGCCTCCATAACTCCTTAGACTTCCGTTAGGCCATCATTCCTGGAGATCCCTATAACTTATAATCCTCTTAGAAGCTTAGTTCACTCTGCAAATTCCGTTTAGAGCCTCAGGTAGCATAGTAATTATAACATTATGTTAAAATGGGAATTGCCAGGAGCTGCTTTTTAAATATGGTGTGCTTTTCACTTCCCAAAGATTAGCATGGTAAGATTTTAGAAGAGCTCGGTTACCGGTCTTTTCCACACTCTGACACTAGACTTGGGTTTGTTAATGGTATTTGTACTATTGATAACTTTTGGATTGCATATATGTTTCGTTCTGATGATGTTGCAGAAAATTGCTTTAAGCTTCAAACTTTTTTGAAAACAAGGGAAGATTTCTACGAACGTGAAACAAATCCAAGGAAATCAATGGGAGTTCGCTTGCCGGATTTTACAAATAGCATGTCTCCCAAGGGCATCATAGGTTTCACAACAAGTTGACATTGATTATAGTCAAGTAACATGGTCTCTCCGCGTGTTTTTGTCAACTTCAGTGGTCTTTGCTCCGCACCTGCCAAAACGCTTTGATAAAAAAGTAGGTCAGATTCATATATTCAAAGCAGATCGATGCCCCTTCAGTTGCACTAATACTAAAATTTAAATATCTTTGCTTCTTAGATAATCTATTTCATTTAGGTACGTTAAATGTGGCAAAAAATATGTTGTTTGAGAGACCAAACTATCATCATTCGACTGTTTTCCAGCATCAACAAACATTGCTGAGTAGGTTTTAAGCGCGCATAGTGTTGAACTATGGCGAACATGCAGGTGTGCGCATCGGAAGAGATAACTACTCCAGATTATGGGCGTGTATACTACAATTCTCAACACGACTTTTACTTTGATTAGCGCTGTGCTAAAAGAAGTCGTCACTAATTAGCTACTAATTCAGCTTGCCTTCTTACATTCTACTCATTCGTGGATAAATTGTAATTATAACTAAGACTAAGTTGTGCAATACCCAGCAGTCTACTATGCAACTTCGATCAGTGAAACAGGTGGTGGCAAAGTGTTTTTAGTTCCATCAAGTTTGGTATCTTTTGAAATTTTCAATGAAATTTATTGAATGGCTTCTCCTCTCTGAATGTTCAGTGTGTCCTTTTGTCGAGCGATGATTCTCTAAGCTTCATAACTGCGAAGCAACCATGAATACATCCCGTGACTCAGCAAATACTTCATTATTCAGCCTGGATCTTCAGAAAGGTATGATACGGTTAGGAGTGGGGTATATCCATCCTGTCGAAAGGTTAAGAGTCAGACTTACCTTTCCAAGGATCAGTCAAGGGTAATCTTGTCGGCATGGATGCGTTCAACGATTTTTATTCAAGTTTTGGAATCCTTAAAGATGGTTTTGCGCATGAGCAAATACAGGTATTATCATTCACATATAGGCAGAATATTTGTCTAGCCAAAAAAGACATACCTTTGACCATGCTTCTAAAATACATGTATTTTTTTTCTACCAACTTACATGCTTTGACTGAGATGTACTCATACTGTAGTATTATGTTTGGGTGGAAATGGCCCGATTGTGAAATGAATGCAAATTTTTTCTACAGTTTAATGTCAGTAGATAAATTTGGCTCGTAACATGATGCTTCCAAAACTGTCCTCAGAAGCCACGACGGTTTAATGAGTCTCAGTTCCTATTGATGACCTGTGACACAAGATTGACCGCTCAATAATGGCTGAAGGAAATCAAAGCTTATTACCTTCATTCTCTCGTTTCTTTTGACGTCTTATTCATTAAAATTATTTCGTTGTGTGGGATTAACGCAACATGTGCAAGCAAAATGTTCCACGATAAGTGATACAGGCTCACTGCGCTATCAGTTGAAAACAAGTGCCAAAGCAAAATCTCTGGGTAAATTCGAAGTTGCTATTGATTAGAATAACAGGATTATCGATGAGTCTAGATTCGGTGCCTGTGATCGGAACTGAGCTCCCGTGGATGGTCATGAGCCGAGTGTGTCTACAGGGTTCATTGGATACCTGTTAGACTCCCCATGGGTAGTGTGCTACCCATAGGTGCTCAATTGAACTGCGCTGAGCGGCTAGACGCGGTCTGACGTCGGACCTTGCCCCTAGGCTCGGTCCGAGCCGCGCTGCTCCCCTTCCTCCGAGTTCTAGACCGAAAAGCCCGTATGTTGATGAGGCTTATCCGGTCGGCACGACTAGCCTGATTTAGGCTCTATCGGCCGAATCCGGTGGCGCAATCATGCCCGAAATTTCTATATAACTCGGGTAATTCCCCTTCGTTTACGTATCATCAACAAATACATCTCTCTCAAGTCCTTACGCCTTACTCGAACATGACAATACCCATGTGACTCTTGTAAAGGGAATAATCAGCGACTTTGCATGTAGAAAATGAGAATCAAAGTTATCAAGGATCAAATGAGTGAGCTTGTGAAAGTATCTGGGTATCATTATCTTGAAATTTTCGATATGCTAAGATTCTTTGAAGCTGCATCGAGTCACTGCCTCGTGCATGGGTTTGACTTGATAAATTCTGAGGAAATTCTCATAAGAGGCTTAAGCAAAAGTATTGATTATCATCTCGCTATATGTAACACATACGTCTATGATACTGCAATTATTTTGCCTCATTTAGAGAATTCCATGGCTTTTCGAAAACGAAACACTATGTTAGATCCAACATGGGTGGCGCACTACCCATGGATACACAATTGACCTGCGACGTGTGGTTGCAAGGGGAAACCTTCGATGACCCACGTCGATAGAGGCGTGTCCAACGCCGACCGCCCACTTTCGATCGAACGTCGTGGCTTCCTCGACGCAGTCTCGCCGCAGATACCCTTTCCGGGCCATACCAACCCCATCGGGATCTCCCAACTGCACCAGCCACCCGGCTGGCTGGTCACTCTCCCGTATAAGGATTGCCAGCGCGATCGGGCTGGACAGTTTTCTATATAAGAGCCGATGATCCTACTTATTTTAGGGATCANGCGATCGGGCTGGACAGTTTTCTATATAAGAGCCGATGATCCTACTTATTTTAGGGATCATCAACGAATACATCATCTCTTGAGTACTCGACGTTAAATAACTACAAAAGGATATAACAGTATATATCAGGTCCAATAAAACTATAGGCATAGTTACCCAGGCTTATCTAGATATCGTGCCATTTGTAATTTACATTGGGTTCTCTTAAGCGATTCACAATTCTTATGCATATAAGGTTTTCTCATTTATATCGCTTCAATTAATTAAAGCTTAAAAGGGACAATCCAAAGAGTACTTCAAGTTGTAAGAAGGGTCATAAACACCCCAGTGCTTTTCAACATCACTAGTACCAGAAGTGTCTGGCTTCCAAGCCTCGTCTTGAGCTTCGAACACACAAACATTAACGCCCCAGGCTCTCATAGCACAAATGGACTCTTGCCAAAATTGCTTAGCATTACTAAGACTTGGCTGAGAACTTTCAAAAGCAGTACCCTCCGAAGGCCATCCAGTTTCACCAACCCAGAAGTCGATGTCGGTAGAACCTTTAGCAGTTTGAATAGTTTGCAAAGCTTGCATTATATCATCAAAGAAAGAGTAAGATGAGTTTTGCATAGTCTGACCTTGCCAGTAAGAGAAAGCGTTCGCAAAAACAAAATCAGCGGCCTTAATAGCGTCAATAGAACCACCGTCAACAATAATATTCCAAGAGTCCACTGTACCGACTGCAACGGAAGAGAAAGAATCTCCATTTTTGTCCTTAATGTCCAGCAAAACATCTTTGACTGTATTGATAGCAGATGCCAAGTCAGAAGCGGTCAAGTCCTTTCTGTACAAAGCTTCAGAGCCTACAGTGAAAACTTTCACTGTGTCCTTAGAAATATTAGGCAAATACTCCTTTAAAGCTTGTTGCTCTGCTTGGAAATGAGCATCATCTGTTGGCCAAATACCGAAAATGACTTGGAAACCAGCCTCCTCAGCAGCTGGGCCCAAAACCTGCAACGTATTACAGTCAGAAACAGCGTACGTCTTAACGATATTGGTATATCCTTTTAACTTTTCGAAATCAGTAGCATAGTCAGATGCTGACTTACAGTTGCCTTGTTCGTTCTTGACACCCAAGTTGAATCCGAGCTGAAAGAGTTAGTAAAGAATTCAAAAAACATTTTAGACACCGATTTGCTTCAATCAAAATAGTTCGGTTTCAATGACATACATCACCAATAGCGGAAACAGAGGTAATAGCCGTGGCAAGCGCACATAAAAATTTGTATTGCATTCTAACGTTGGGTTTGAGAAGAATAGCGGTGGTGGAAAGTGGAGCGTTTTTAGTTTTTGTGTGGTGCGTGCGACCACCTATTTTTGGAAGCTCACGTGCAATAGTATGCAGTTCTGCTTCTAGCCGAAGCAACACTCGATTTGGAATCAACCCTACGAAAAACCTACAGCAGAGAAATTTTATTTATGGGAAACTCTACTTATTATTGCTCGCAACTCAAAAATATTTCATATATCTCCAGGGCAAAATCATTCCTCAAAAAGGGGCTGTTTCCTTTTTGATTTTAGTCTGTTTTGATTTCAAAAATGAGGATTGTAAACAAATATCTATATGCCGTATGGTGTGCGAGAGCGGGATTTTTTGTCACGGCAAACATTCTGCTGAAATTATTCAGTATTATGAATTTTTAATTTTTGGACCTTTCTGTCTTTCAATCTTGATTGATCCCAAAACCTGTGTTTACAGCCTTAGATTGACTCTGAATATATATGAGGGTTCCTGTATACAATAGGCCTGGACCGCAGTTGTTGTCGGCTATTACAATAACAATTTGGTTAAGGCAACTAGTGCTGCATCTTCGATTCTAAGCCCGTCGCGCACAGGTAATTCACTGTCGAACATTTCGGTTGCATTATTAACACCTTCGATACTGTCCTGTTTGAATGAATACTCTAGATCACGCATATTCCCGACAAAAATAAGAACCCGACCACTAAAATTGCCGACAGCTTTAGATAGCTTGGAAGATGAACCAGAAACGAAATAGTTATCTGCATTCACAAAAACAGATTCTGTGTAGCCCTCAGGAAAACTCAGCTCAGTGAAGATTGCGCTAAAGTTTTGAGCTAACCTCACGTGGTAACCATACGATGCTTTGCACCCAGATAATCCATAAGCCGCCTGCGGGTTCACAACCTTTTTATTTTTGAGGTCAACGGTGACTCTTACATTGACAGGAACCTCAGGCCCCCTTAGTTCTAGTGGAGTGGGTTCTCCAATGTTAACATACCTCGTCACCTTCAACTTCCTTCTTGCTTTGACCTTCTTGTTCTTCTTTTGTAGTTTCGGAGTGTGTTTGGCTATGGTTACACCTTCTTTAAAATCACCTCCCACTCTGTTGTTAATCATGAATGGTAAAGTGCTAAGTTTGGGAAGCTTGTCTGCGTACTTGAACTTATCCACGTATTTTTTAAAGACCGACTTCACAAGGTATTTCGGGGTAACAAAATACTGCAAAAGAGTAGCAAATAATAGGGACTCATTTTCATTCAAATCACTATTCAGAGCACTTTCTGTTGGTTTCTGAACAGGATGACCATCCTCTGCGACTTCGTGGGCGCTACTAAACTTGATTATCTTGTTACCAGCATCCCCTTGTATGTTCACCTCACGTGTGCTTTCTAGTTCATGTTTTTTGAATCTTTCTTCAACAGAAGGGATATTTAGTACAACAATTTCGGGTACGTTGTACGCCGAGGCTGCCTTAGCGATTTGATATGCAACATTAGTGACTTGTTCCAAATTCCTAGCGTTAGACTTGCATATTATGGTAGAGGGTATACATAAAGAGACTTCTGGGCCGCTCATTATATCCAAAGATCTTTTCGTTGTTTTTGAACGGGCTTCAATCTCACCCTTAACCATCTTCGAAATGAGCGTCTGGCGACTACTTCGAAAAAAGTAATGCAATCCATCGCAATTTTGCGCGCGTGACCTAAAACGTGATCGTATTTTCGTCCGAAGAAGAGATCGCAGATATTGTAATTCACTAAACTTGTGATTTGCTTAGGCTCCGATAATCAGTCTACAAACAGTTTCCTACAGCCGCAATAGTAGAGATAGCAGGATATTCCGATTGGTCCAAGTTTATACCAGGTAAGTTGACAGACTGAAGGCACAACACTAATTTCACGACTTGGAGCTGTCGACTTCAAATCTCCGCAGTTGCTTCTTCTATTTCTTCTCCAGTAACATCACCGGCAGCTTCCAATTTGGCGATTTCAGCCTTTGCTTTCTCAATGTTCGCTTTTGTTTGATCCTCTTGTTTTGATTGCAAAGCAGCCAAAGTCTCTTTCAAAACCGACACTGTGTTAGGAATATCATCGGTCTTGGTCGGTAAAGAAATAGACAAATCACTCAAGGAAGCAATAATATCAGTGTCCACAGTGAAGTTCTTGCTTTTTTGAGCTTTCTTCTTATTCTTTTTCGCTTTAGACCCT